>CAKLBY020000194.1:712500-864913 GCA_921007115.2 Peronospora matthiolae
TTTATGATGATATTGTAATCAGCAAGTATCAAAGTTGATTACGTGTAACGGGCTTGCTACGTTACAAAAACGATCACAATCCAAAAAGGCCTGCACAAGAGGGGAAGGCTACACCGTACCAAGGACTATGTTTAAGGTACGACATACCCCATATAATTCAATAAATAATAAAAGTGACTAAATAGGTATACCCCCTATTTGCTACGTTAAGACCCCCTGGATAAAAGACAAGATAGGGGAGGCGCGCTCTGGCGCTCGCCCTTTATAATAAGTGATTCAGTTTAGAGATTTAAATCAGGTTACAAAACAATATACAACAGCAGACACTGAAGAATGGGTTTGATGCTGTTAATGTCCGAATTAATTCAGAATCATGCCGATGAAACGCGATCAGCATTTGCTTATGAGCGTCCAGTGCTTTCTTTACTAGATGGTATTCGTCTTTGACCAGTTTTAAGCCGATTACAAGCTTGCACCACAATAATGACTAAGCCAAATAGTGATTTTGGATATACTTGCACCTCCGGGGGGGACAGGCTAGATCGCACTTAGTGCGGGTTTAGTCGAATTAAACGCGTTAATGACAGACAGACACGTACAAAATTAAGTACGATTTGTACTTATGCGTTAACCTTGCACACAGTCACTAATAGATACGCCCTTCGGAAGCACAAAAATAATTATCTTGCAAAGCCACTATCGACCTGTAACTTAATACGTGACTTTTTACGTGTGATGAACATTGCAGTAATCCGTTTAATCTACAGAGACAGGGCCGGAGCGTCCAGTGTGCGATATTGTATTCGTCCCTCTTGCACTTATTGAATTCATTCTATTACATTTGTACAATGTAGTGGTGTCGTTCGGTTCATCGCAGGTTTGACAGCTGCACCGGCGGCCTATCCTATGCCAGATATCGGTACGATAAATTGATAAGAAGCTTTACACTGATACAGATATCAGTCTGCTACACAACATATTTTATCTTCATTAAATCGAACTTAAAATGGTCGCCGGTGTGTTATGGTACGCTGATATAACGCCTTCATGGACAGAGCAGAGCGCAAAGAACGGTGATCATAAACGTTGCCCTGTAAACTTTGATCTCCCTGATTGCAATCTATAGTTTACTTTGACAACTTCAGCTTTAACCGCTGCGTTGCATACCCTTGGACGAGACCATGTGAGATAGTTGCATTCTCTGCACCGTTTAAGGACTTAGTGACAATTTCGGTTGGAGGTGGCTCAGGCACCTGTGCAGTACGTTCAGTGAATTTATAGTGGATCAAACGTAACTCCAGTACTAAACCTCAGCAAAATTGCAGAGGAAAGTTTGTTCCCTCATTTACCTTTGGTCACTAGCTACCCTTCGTTCTTCCGTGTCAATTTTCATGGCCACGCAGTTATAGCCCATGAGTGTCTCTGGGATACAAATGAAGCAAGATATTAGTAAGGAGGTTATGCCATATCAAGGCATGATCATGAAAATTTTAATACATAGAAAGGGGGTTGGTAAGGTGGGGAGAGTAATGGAGGAGGACCTAACATTCTGCATCGCACTGTGATCAACTTTCTAATTTATGATAATTTCAGTCGGCATCATCATTGTAAACTATTTAATTTATGTCCATACAAGGACTAATCGTGCTCTAATCAAATGCACTGGCATTGTAAGACAATTTTTATTTATTTCATCCATAGTGTACTTATGTTGAAAGTAGGGGCAACGGCATTCTAAAATACCCAGAATTTTCTTTTATCCAGTGGATGTCCGCGTATAAGATAGGAGGTGTCTATACTAGTCAGTCGCCAAAAAATGCTCCAGATAAATGTAAATAAAATTCCTTACGTCCTCGCATAATTTAGTTTATGTAGTTTGCTTTAAATTGTGTACACCATCGTTTTTAAAAATCTTTAATGGCTGTGATCAACCCCCACCCTGAATGCGGAATGCGTAGGGGGGGGGTTCTGCTGCCGATGTAGCCACCGGTTGCGGGCGCAGACGGCAAAAAATTGTGCTCGCGTCTTTGCATCGTCGGCCGCGGCCGTAAATGCAGACTACTGGTGATGATGTAGGTGTAGTTAATGGTATGTTTTTGTCATTGTTGTCATTGTTGTTACCGTTTTCTAATGTCACATTTTTCATAGTGTTTTTTGTTTCGAGTGCTGCACTTTTGCTGTTTGTACCGTAGTTGCAATTTTTGTTGCTGCTGCCGCTTAAGCTATGTTCATTTATTGTTAGTTTAGTAAGTGATGCACATTATTCGTACTGATTTCAATTTTCCTGTCGTGGGTGTAGTTGCTGCTATTTTCGTAGTTGTTGTTTTTAGTGTGTTTTTTATGTAGTTGGTACTACAGTGCTGTTTTTTAATACATCCATCATTTTTCTACGCGTAAAATATAGTTACTTAAGCATTTTAATCAATAAAAAGACTATCACGCATCCATTCTTATGTTTGACTCTTATTTTATTACCTTGAAGGCTTTACCAGTGCTAGCGTAGAGATTTTGGTACTGTGGCAGGAAAAAGTCGGTGATGTTATTGATTTTTAAATTCAAGGATTACCCAATGGATGTGGAGAGCTCAAGTGGTAATGTAACAACACATGCAAGAAATTTATTTGTAAAAGTGTTAATACAAGCCAGCATATAGATATAGATATACATAAATTTATGCACTCTGTAATAATAGTGTAAAACGGACTCCAACAAGAATCTGTCGAATTGTATGCGACACCACTTCGCATGCAGCCCTTTAACGGTGATATCTGGTGCCACATCACCTGCTACGTTGTTTTGATGTGTTGCAAAACAACTAACGTACACCGATACAGTGAATTGGTAGTAAATAGTGGCGGTTCTGGATTTTTAAAATCTACAAAACCGCTAAATTCGACCTTAAGGTCCTCTACATAACCTAGTTTTCTCCTTTTTTGCACTTATAAATACGTGTTGGTGTGATTAAGCATTTATTGGCAAAATTAGCAAAAGTCCACACTGGCTCAATGAATGGCCGCGTAATCGGAATCAAGGGCTCATCACTTTAAAAAAACAATTGTCTCATCCTATTTTGTGTGAATAGTGGTTATCGTAGGCCAAGTCCTTAATAGAATCCCAATGTCTTTATAGGTGTAAGGTAGAGTATTCAAGGCCATGGGGGATTTTTTTTACAGTTATCTGGAGCATTTTTTGGCGACTGACTAGTATAGACACCTCCTATCTTATACGCGGCCATCCACTGGATAAAAGAAAATTCTGGGTATTATAGAATGCCGTTGCCCCTACTTTCAACGCAAGTACACTATGGATGAAATAAATAAAAATTGTCTTACAATGCCAGTGCATTTGATTACAGCACGATTACTCCTTGGATGGACATAAATTAAATAGTTTACAATGCTGATGCCGACTGAAATTATCATAAATTAGAAAGTTGATCACAGTGCGATGCAGAATGTTAGGTCCTCCTCCATTACTCTCCCCACCTTACCAACCCCCTTTCTATGTATTAAAGTTTTCGTGATCATGCCTTGATATGGCATAACCTCCTTACTAATATCTTGCTTCATTTGTATCCCAGAGACACTCATGGGCTATAACTGCGTGGTCATGAAAATTGACACGGAAGAACGAAGGGTAGCTAGTGACCAAAGGTAAATGAGGGAACAAACTTTCCTCTGCAATTTTGCTGAGGTTTAGTACTGGACTTACGTTTGATCCACTATAAATTCACTGAACGTACTGCACAGGTGCCTGAGCCACCTCCAACCGAAATTGTCACTAAGTCTTTAAAGGGCGCAGAGAATGCAATTGTCTCACATGGTCTCGTCCAAGGGTATGCAACGCAGCGGTTAAAGCTGAAGTTGTCAAAGTAAACTGTAGATTGCAAACAGGGAGATCAAAGTTTACAGGGCAACGTTTATGATCACCGTTCTTTGCGCTCTGCTCTGTCCCTGAAGACGTTATATCAGCGTACCATAACACACCAGCGACCAGTTTAAGTTCGAATTAATAAAGCTGAAATATGTCGTGAAGCAGACGGATATCTGTAACGGGGCACCCTATGTTTGGGGTGCCAAGATACTTGCGTACACTATTACGTGCAGAGGGAGCTAATCTTGTCAAACAAATGGCTTGAGAAAAGGTTAAAAGAGAACTGTATTCAACATAGTTAAGCTATCGATGTATCTTCAGTCCTTAACTTATTTTTGTTGATTTACCTTATCGTATGACCACAATCTCCTTACCACTCACTACGCGCGTCTAGCAGCGATTGGTGGTAACCTTGGTTGATGTGTCTTTTACCCACCAATCTTTGAGCAGCGCATGAATATTATCCTACAAAGGGGATCAAATTCCTTCAATGTTGTCCATCTCTAATAATAATGGTAAGTAATTGTCACGCAAAATGATGCCCTTATTGACACCATTTGGTGTCAACATCATGTAACGGGCTACCACGTCACATCACCCCCCCTACCCATCAAACACCCGTTGATTGAATTTAAATGATTGGGACAGGGTCACTACCGCTGGATCACTCCGAAAAAGGGAGCACTTGTTGGTCAAATTATTACTCATTTGTTGATTTAAAACATGGTTCAAAGTCCATGCGATGTGCTGCAGAAGCAGCAAGAAAAGCGGTTGCACGCATACGTGCAGCCGAAAAGAGTTCTTCTCTTGCTTCAGCAGCAGGTGATCCTTCACATGTTGTAGTGATTCAGCAGCAGGCGGTGCCTGTTGTGAACAGTTTACGTGACGATTCGACACGTTAACCAGCAACTCCATCCGACGATAGGGCGCGTGGTGATGGTGGTGATGCCCTTTGCATCACCACGAGAGAAGCAACTCGAGGGGTAAAGCTGCTACTGGTATCAGTGCGTATGCTGAAACCACTCAAGAGGCCAGGGACCGTAATGTTCTGCGCCACGCTCATCAAGTGGAGTCTCTTTGGATGCCGTCATCCGAAGGGTTAGATCGAGTGGCCGGTATGACCACCGAACGGGATCGAATCCCGCTGTTCGACTGTAGGAGGGTCTGTCCTCCTAATTCCAGCCCGGAAACTATCCGTGCTGAGAAAGAGTTTTTCACCGATGCGTTTTTAAACATCGGTGGTACAATGGCAGCCGTGTTCGAGACAGTACGTCCTTGGTGCAAGTTTATAAAGCCTTCTTCTATGACATCGAGTGCATTAGCCGTGAGGCCTGGCTCGATAAACTTGATGCAGCTCGCATCGGATTTGAGAAGCGTAACCCAGTCTGTGTACGATACAAGTTGCACCGACTTAAAGAGAAGTAAGATTACGCTTATCTAGTGGGGTGATTCGAGTCCAGGTTGCCTCGACAACTCGAACCGTGCCCCCAGGGAGGCCCAACTCCCTAAGGTTACCTACTGGAGGGAGCACATCTCTTCTGATGTGGCCGAAGGGATTGACACTTTGCAATCCCTGTACTCGCTTTCGGGGAGGTCGTTTTCCAACGGCCCTTCTTCGAACGCAGCGGATGGTTCTCGTCATATTGCTCGACGAGACCCAACGATCAGCTGGGCACGAGGCTTTCAGCTATCACAGGCCGGTGGATTGCCACGCCAGCGGACGATTTGACTCGTCTGGACGCCCTTCACATCGCGGTGGTTCAAAATACGCTCCACCAGAAAGCGTTGACTGCCGCCTGAGTCCACCAAAGGATGTGGTGGCAGCAGGAACACCGGATCCGTCTCGAGGATCGGATCAACTTGATGTTCAGGAACTGAACCGTGTAATGGTTCAGTTACTCGACGACTTGGTCCATGAACGAACTCAGTGTTATGAGCTATATGAACTTGTAAAGGATAATTACGATTTTTTAGCGCCTGATCGTTCGAACGATAGCGCCGCATTTTCGCTCGAGCAACTGGAGAACGAACTTTCGATTCGCTCTCTTCGTGACGAGCTGGATGTGGCTCGTCAAGACATCGCTTAACTGCGTGAACAGGTCGATTCGCTAGTCGACCATACTGTCTCGTTGAAATGAGATTACATAAAGGCGGTCTCGGCCCATGACCGCGGATGTGCTCTTCTCCTCTCGAAACGGGGTCGTACAGATAGTACGGGCGGAGACGTCCAAAGTAAAACGCAGGATGCGTACGCAGCTTACGGGGCAGTTCAATCGTGAATGCGTTGCCCATCCGGCGCAACACACGAAATGGACCGATATACTTAGGCATTACTTTACTGCTGCCCACGTTTGTCACTGCGTGTTTAAATAGATTTACTGTAGAAAGTGGAACTAAGTTTCCTTATTAAACGAAAGAACATTCGCTCTTTCACGTTTGTCCGTATTTCGTTTCTGCTAGTCTATTGCATCTGCAATAAATCCTGGAACGAAGCGGACAACCGCTTCGCGAGTCAGCAGGAATCCCTCTGCTGATTCATCTTTGTCAACAGCATACGCTTCGTGTGCACCGCTGCAAGAACGTTGTCTTCATCTGTGAGGGCGTCACCGTCCTCATTGTAGCAGTCGCTGGCAATGCTGAATATACCAGCATCGTCGTCATCATCGTCACCGGTGTCGATCTCAACGATATCGGCATCCATCACGTCGCCACCATTGTCGACGTGCGATGAGCAAGAACCAGATCGGTTTTTGTCCGACCGAGCCCCCCCTTAAACTAGAGTCATACTCTAAGACGGAGGGTAAACGTGGGTGGCGTAGGCCATTCACGAATAACGGTGTGTACGTTGTCGACGAATTCACCGAATTGTTGATGGTAAATTCCGCCACTGGCAAGCACTCAATCCAACTAGTTGACGAGTGGATGCACTCTCGAAGTATCTATCCGAGGACACGGTTAATGCGTTCCGTCTAAACATCCGTTACAGGATGGTCAGAAGTCGACATCGTTGAACGTGTCCCAAGTGAACGGAACACGGATTACAAAATATCCACCGTGAATCAAGAGTTACCGCAAGATAAGAGTTCACGGGGTAAACCGTGAATTCGGAAGATAGTTTCGACGGAGACACTGGCACAGCCTTGGGCTGTGATCGACTCTGTTACAGCAACAAGATGTATTATCGTGCTAAACCGATTAAAAAAACACAGGAATACCAGTATTCTTGTGAGCGTCTTTGAGATACAAAAGAAGAAGTTCATTGATTTGGACTGCCAGCACTCTGCCGGAATCGAAAGAGGCTGCAAAGTTGCGCGAGAAAAATTACTAGGCTTCACCTGTTGACAAACTTCGCAAGCGCGAATGCGTTTGCGCACAAACTCATACTGGAGGGGCCAGTAAAGTCACGACTCACCGTGAGGTAAGTCTTTCTCCACCGCGATGCCCACTTCTTGGGGAATCGTGACACTTATACATGAGGCGCGGCGGCAAATCATAATGAGCGGAAACGACGACACGAGGTGTGTCGCCGTTGACTGCTATATAGTACAGCAGTCCATCACGAACAGAATACCGTTCGGTTGAAGAGCAGTTTTGAGACGATAAGCTTTTCAAAGCTTGATTACACGGATTGAATACGTAATCCATCAATCGCAGAAGAGGCTCATTTCTGTGCATGCTTTTCGCACGTCGTCGAGCGGGTTCGACGATGGGACACTCACTTTTAGTGTCGCGACAGTGGGATCACCCCTACTGTTGGGTTGAGCGGTCGGCTCGAAATCGGGCCAACACGAAAGAGCATCAGCGACGACATGAAGTCTTCCTGGTCTATTTTCGACAGAGAAGTTGCACTCCGAGAAGAAAAACAGCCCCCACGCCATTCGTTGCGAGAGTTGGACTGTTTACGGCCATGCGTAATGACGCATGGTCGTTATAAACGATGAAGGGCCTATCTTCTAAGAGATATACCCGAAACTTGGCCATTGCGTATTTCATGACAAGGAGTTCCTTATCATGCACCGGATAATTTTGCTCAGCTGACGCGATTGATAAAAGACGACGCGCTCACCGCCGTCTGAGGCGTACTGCATTTACGCGCGGCCGATTGCAATATCGCTGGACGCACAGACCACGTGGAATGGTCTATTCTGGTCTGCAGTCGCCAACACAGGCGATTGCACCAAGCTCTTCTCGATGCCTTTAAAACAGTGCTGACACTCAGCGCTCCATGACCACCTCTCGTTTTTCTTCAGCAGACGAGAGAGATGTAAGGTCATCTCGGCGTAGTTGCGCGAGTACTTGTGCAAGTACGCCGCCAATTCAAGGAACTTTCGAAGTCCCTTGACGCTGACTGGCACAAGCCAGTCGCTAATCGCCTTGATCTTTTCCGGATCAGGGCTTACGCCGTGTGCACCCGTGATGCAGCCAAGAAGTGGCATTTCGTTCGCTGCGAACATACAATTCTTGAGGCTCGCGATTAATTTGTGCAATCGCATTAGTGTAAGAAGCTTCCGGACGTGGATTACATAAACTTCCACGTCTGTCTTTCCATCCATAGCTGGCTATTGACGAAGACATCGTCGAAGTAGCTCGGTGCACAGTCGCGCACCGATCGCAACAGATTCGTAACACATCTGTTAAATGTTTTGGGGGCGTTGCTTAGCCCCTGCGGCCACACTAGCCACTCTTAGGGCATATCACTGGGGGTGCTCACTGCTGTGTACGGGATGTCCCATTCACGCATGAGGATCTGATAGCATCCATCCGTCAGATCCATGGTTGAAATGATGGTACTTTTTGCCATACGATCTATGATGACTTCCTTCCTTGGGATCGACGTTTGATCCGGTACCGTTGCAGCGCTCAGTTTGTTGAACGCGTGCACTCTCCGCCACCCTCCTGTGGCTTTTCGCACACAGAAGGTCGGAGAGCTGTGTGGGGATGTTGATTTCCTCACATGACCAGCCGCTAAACGCTCGTCAAAGAATTTGTCGATCGCTGTGACCTGTTCACGATGCAGTGGTCACTACTTCATAACACAGTATTTCGAACCGGGTTTCAGCTCGATCTCATGCCGAGTGCCTTCGTCCTTGGGCAGCTCGCATGGTACGAACTCAGTGGAAACACCTTTAAATTCAACCAAATCCTTATACAAAGGATTTGTCTTGAAAGACTTCCAAGATTGAGACGTGTGTCGCTCAATCCCAGTCTTCTCATCGAGGGCATTCTAGTTCATCGATGAGCTATTGAGAACCCGTTCGTTCTCAGCAAACACTTGTGCCGACCTGATACCAGCGACGTACTCGTCCTCTGTGACGAGTACGCAGATCTGCTTAATATTGTCACTACGCAGATCTCGCAAGAATTGTTTAGATTCTAGCGTTGGCAACTTGATTACCTCCGACGCTGACTTTGGAGGTGTTACCAGATCAAGTGTATAAGCGCCTACACTTGATCCGTCATTCACCAAGACATTCAATGTCTCGGTGATTTCCTGGGAAAATACATCCGCAGGTGGTTGGGGATCCACACCCTTAACATAACTTTCTCGGGAGGTATCACACCCAGGAACGCTATAACTGTATCCTATTATGTGCACTGACTGTGGGTGTACTACCACGGTCACGTTCTCATCGACCTAATCTATTTCATTCGATTAAGCTTGCTCTAAGATCTACTTTCTGATAGTCGATCTCACTTCAACTTGTTGTTCATACTGAATACACTCATACCTCTTCTTGAATGCATCCTTCTTGGTGTGCATCCGTGTTCCAGTCCACTCGATCTCTTCGATTGGTGAACCTTCGCCGCAGCCTGTGCCTCTACACAGGTGCCGGAAGCCATTTCCACAGTGCAGTAGCCTTCTACACTGTGATCTTGTGCAATCGTACTAACGACCGTACCACAAGTGAGGCCATCGCACTCACTCGCAGTAGATCTAAACTCTAGTGGAAGCCTCAAGACGTTCATCAGATGGCCATCCGATGAACAAACGGCAGGCATCTTCACAATCGATGCTGCAAGCTGATCCGTGGATGAGACTTTCTAAGCCATGACAGACCGAGGATGACGCAAAAAGTTTCATCCAAATCTAATACGATAAATTCATCATCGTATTATTTTCCTTCTAGCGTGTAGTGGATTCCCACTACACGTTTGTTCACTGTTACGGATGCGCCTGTAGCAAGGCACACCGTCATCCTCGTCTAAGGGAAATCTCGCTCACCATAGTTGAGTCTACTAACTTCTAGCGACTGGCGTCGAATGAAACAATTCGACACACCACAGTCAACTGGGGCACGAAGTGACATTCCAATTTTCACTTCGATCGTAAAGTGATGAGTGACGCCTCATGACTAGTGACAATAACACACAACGACTGTGTGTTGTGAGCAATCTTCGTCAAGAGTCCTGCAAATTCTCTTGACGTTGCTGAATCAGCAGGGTGCGCTGCCCCTACTGACCCTGACCGTTTTTTGGCGGTCCGACTTGCTTTCGCGGCTTATCGATATGGTCGGACCAGCTCGTAGGACCTTTACTCGGCCAACGGCGGTCATCACGTCCTGTCTTTGGACGGGATGCGGTGCTTGGGACACTACGCTCATGAGTGTAGTGTCCAATCTTCTGACAGCGATGACATCTTGCCGTTCGCTTGTGACTCATAGAGCGAGAGTTCTCGCTCTTGATGTAACATGGGTCCATTAGTTCGGGACCTCCAGTTTCCTGTCGTCTCGTCGGAAGATATTTTGACGAGTTAGCCTGAGAATGTCTCAGGATGAAGGATTGTTTCACCGCTTACGCTATCGCCCTTTCCAGCGTACGGAAGTCCTCTCGGAACATGCAGGTCTTGACCGGTCTATCTACAAGGCCGTAGATGAACACGCTGATGAGTGAGTGCTCATGAACAGGGTATTGCGTGACGCTTTTCTCAAGGTAGCGTAGGTGTTGTGCGTAAGAATGCACATCACGCTTACCTTGTTTGAGCCTCAGGAGTGCAGAGCGTGCTCTGAACTAGGCTCTTGGCGGCTCAAACGCTTATTTGAACCGAGACTTCAAGATCTCTAACGACTCAAAAACGTTTGGGTCGTGAACCTTGAGCCCTAAGGATCAAGTCTTTGCTCGTCCTGTCAGATTTGACAGGGCGAAGGTGACTTGCATCTCGTCACCCTCGATTTGACGAGCCCTGATGGCGTCGTCTAACTCGACGAACCATCTCAAAAGGGAATCTTCATCGGTTCCCTTGTACCTTGAGGTATCAATCCTCAAGGTTTTGGGTAGACGCATGTGCTTCGGCGCGCCCATCGACTGATGAGAGCCTTGCTGTTGTAGCAAGGCTATCTTCTGTCTTTTGACGGCAAGTTCCCCTTGTAGGAACTTGTTGATAGCAGCATGTTGCTGGTCTCTGCTTAGAGACTCCAATATGTCACTGATGGCGGGTTCGCCCATGAGCACACTCATGCGGCCGACTACTTCCTATTCTAAGTTACTCAGGTGGGAGTAGCCTTCACGTGTGACGTGAAAACTGTCATCTTCTACGTCCAACATGTTCATGTTGAACGAACTCTAAGTAGTCGTTGGACAGACTACGAAGTGTGTCCGGGCCTTGCGTGTAACGGAGCACCCTTTTTTTTGGGATACCACGAAACTCTACGTACACTCGTACGTTTAGAGGAAGGTAACCTACTTAAACTGCTAGATTAAGAAAGGGTAAAAGAGAACTGTATTTAATATAGTTAAGCTATCGATATAACTTCAATCTTTATCGAACTATATTAAACTACGCCGTCGTGTGATGACAACCTCCTCACCACTCATTACGCGCGTCTAGCAGCGATTGGTGGTAACCTTAATTGATGTGTCTTATACCCACCAATCTTAGAGCAGCCCATGAATATTATCCTACAAAGGGATAATATTTCTTCAAAGTTACCCATCTTGGTAATGTTGATAGGAAATTGTCACGTTAGACTATCTACCTATTGACACAATTTGGTGTCAATGAAATGTTACGGGCTATCCAATTACAATATCTGTATCAGTGTAAAGCTTCTCATCAATTTATCGTACCGATATCTGGCATAGGATAGGCCGCCGGTGCAGCTGTCAAACCTGCGATGAACCGAACGACACCACTACATTGTACAAATGTAATAGAATGAATTCAATAAGTGCAAGAGGGACGAATACAATATCGTACACTGGACGCTCCGGCGCTGTCTCTGTAGATTAAACGGAATACTGCAATGTTCATCACAAGTAAAAAGTCACGTATTAAGTTTCAGGGAGACACCGGCTTCGTAAGATAATTAACCAATATTTCGAGGGGGTGTCTATGTAGCAAGTATGGGGTATCTAACTAGTCAGTTCTTTTTTATCTACTCGTTATCCGGACGTTCTATTTTTAATTTTCCAGGAAGTTTTATTTAATAAGCTGGCAAGGTTTGAAAGTTTGACCAGAACGTGATGTAGTTGTTTAAAAAAATGTGTGCGAGAATCGGTGCAGTGTGAAATGCACGTAGCGCACGAAATTGAAATTGGAGTTCGTCTGAATTATACACTTTCAATAGTTTACATTTACTGGTCTTCTTGACCAGCAGTCAAGATGAAGCCAAGACGCCGTCGTACCGTCACGTGACATAAGACGGCGTTGCACACATTCAGCGGATCGCTAAAACGGTAGCGATACATTGCTCTTGTACAACTACGTAATCTCCCCATTGTCTCAGCGGCTCGTGAACCACGTGCTGTCACCACGACTGGCACCTAACGTCATTACAACTGAAGTGCTGTGGCTCGTGGTTTTGTCGCACTTGATAATGCTCTGGTGAAGTTACATTATAGATATCATCACGTCTTGTATGGATGTAAAGCTGACTACATGTGTGTATGACAATTTTTATGGTGGGAATACAGATATGCACAAATATGGAAGAATAGGCACCGCGATGCGTGTACGCCGCCACGGGTTTATCACTGCTTTTGTACCAGATTTAGACGCTGCAGACGACAAATAAGCTCGGAAAACTGGCAAATCGTTGCTGTTGGCCACGGTCGTAATGCACCGGATGTGAATATTAGTGCGTATACGCTGGCGTTCAAGATAAGGCTCAAAGCGACGTATTAGATATTGAGTGTCTTAATGTAAGGTGTGGGAGTGCTCTTTATAATGATGTTGTCTACTTTCGGTGTGCTTGTTGTTGTTGCTGGTGGTGGTTGAGCTAGTCACTACAGCTTTTTCTTGCATGGGCCATGATGTTTTCCATGGCGATGAGGGACTAGTGCTACACCGGTACACAGGCGCTTCCAGTGATCGATGGACCCAAAGAAGGCTTGCTAATGATGTACTTTATCTACGTAGCCACGTTGATCGTTGGGGTGACGGCGGGAACGCAGCCAAACATCCTCTTTTCGCAGCTGGACAATTGCGTCTTCGTCTTGGTAACGGTCAACTGTGCGACCGTGCAGTGGTTTTTCAGCGGTGCGTTCATTGTCTTTCATGTGAACGCGACTAAGAATACACTGCGTAGATCAAACACGTTTGATGTCGACAATCTATATACGTCACATAGTGCCGCATTTGTTGCGCCTCTCAGTTGTGTGTTTACTAATAAAAATTGCTTGCGTGATACGGAGCAAACGTATTGGCTGCTGTCGAAAAAAATCTAGAAAACACCTGCTATTTGCTGATCTTGAACGAAATCCTAATTTACTCTGTCCTTCCGAAGACCGGTACAGTGTACCAGAGTTTTTTCATGACCAAAGTGCTTAAACGAACCGTGTCACGTTCTGGTCAAACTCTTAAACCGTGTCACCTTATGGAATACTCTTTTTTTATTTTCCAATTATCTGGGGCATTTTTTTGTTTTCCAATTATCTTGAGCAATTTTTTATTTCATTATTTTGTAAGCATTTTTTATTGTCCCTTTAAAGCTCGACATTCACCTTGCGCACAGTCACTCCCAGCCTCACTCAAATTAAGCTCGCAATTATCGAAATGTTCTATTTTAGCAAGGCGTCTCCAGTTAAATGTCGCACTTCGCTCTCACGCCTCTCAAGCGAATCAGATCGAAAGGGGACAACAAATAGACTCGCGCACGCAGTGTTGACTACACCGTTGTATCATGTCTCGCAGGATCCAAGCAAAATACGACATTGAAATGGTCCGCTCCCTTTCTCTCCCATTCGTAACAACATTTGATCCGCAACGAGCTCGTTGGGCCGCTGCCCGTTGACACCACGAAGACCAAAAGTACAAAACACGTCCGTCTCGAGCGCAATTATTTACTTCAGGAGAGCCCCTTCCCTCACAGTCGCCGCATCTCGATCGCTCGCTTCTTCGTCCAGCCACTTCAACAACTGCTTCCACTCGAATGGCTACACCCCGTGCAGATACGAAGCTGGAGAAGACCCGTGCGAGTGCTCCGCCATATGGCGCTCCTCCACTCAAGCGCCCACGTCACCAAACAACTGCAGCAACTAGGACAACAGCAATGCCGGCAGAAGGTCCTGCTCCTCGGTGCCCTATCCGCCGCGTCTTGGACGTGGCTCCGCTGCTGCCTCGACTCGTGGCGATGCTGGACGTGGCTTCAGTAGCCAATTTCCTGGAGGTGCTGGCAGTGGATGAGACGTGGCGCGACGTCTTGACGTTTGACGCGCTTTGGAAGGAGCTGCTGCGGCTGCGATTTGCAGGGAACGTGCCGGTTGGGGAGATCTGTGGGGACGACGACCACGAGGATGAGGATGAAGGAGAGGAAGAGGGAGAGGGAGGAGAAGAAGGACGTGGTGGTGACGATGGAGACAGGGATGACCTTGCGGTGCTGATGGAGGGCGACGTGGAGACGGGAGACGATGATGACTCTTTAGGGGGAGAACATGTTGAGGTGGATCTGGAAGAAAATGAGGGACTTGGCTCTGGATCTTGTGGTGATGCACCTGGAAGTGGTGCATCATCGGGTCAGGGCTCGGAAAAAGATACAGGAGCTGCTGGAAAGAAGACGGATCAGATGGTGGTGAACACGTGGGTGGAGAACGTGCCGAGTCCGACGGTTTTGGCGGTTGCTTGTGCGGATTTGAAAGAGTTTTTACGCTCGGCGGAGCAAGTTGTGCAGTTTGACGAACGTGTGCGGATTGTAAGGGGAGATATTGGAGAGGTTACAGTGGTCGAAGGGCAAGTACTGGACGGTCTAGCGTTCCCGACTGCGGCGTTTTTGAGAAACCCTCATTCAGGTGCAGCAGCTGCAGTGTTTCGACGAGCAGGAAAAGGGCTGAGTGACCACGTTCGTACACTGGATGTCCGACTTGACGTTGGACAAGTGCATGTGACGCCGGGGTTTGATGCTAGTGTGGCCAAGCTTATTCACGTTGTGGGTCCGAGTGGATTCAATCCACAATGTTTCAGAGATTTACAACGAACGTATTGGAGTGTGCTACGATGCATTCAGACTGAAAACCTGAGCTGTGTGGCCATGGCCTCCATTTCCACCGGCAATATGGGCATGCCAATCGACAAATCAGCGTGGTTTGCTTTATGCGCTATTCAGCACTATATGCGGTCCACAAACTGGACAGCGACGATCGCCATTGTGTGCTTCGAAGCGGACGTGTGTGCTGCTTTCATGCGAAACAAAGCCAAGATTTTATCGCAATTTAACGCAGATGACATCCGTGCTACTCCCCCGCTTTGGAACCAGTAAGGCCTTCGATGCACATGACAATGGGTGTTGTATGCTGGAAGACTGTACATGTTCAGCTTGGTATAATCGCGGGCAGGTCGTGTCAAAGTGGGTTGCTAAATCTGCTGCTGCACATCATTTCCAATGAGAGTCTCCAGAACCAGCGCTATGAGCCCCAGATTGATCTAGTTTACGACCCGCTTCGTAGTATCGGTTCAGTTTAAAGCGACGAATACGACCAAGTCAGACAACGCTCGCCAGTGCGTCTCGTTCTCCTCACTTTGCTAGGAATAACGTGTGAGAAGATGTGAGCCCATGTGAGTCTTTTGCCGGACTAGTTACAGCAACAAGACGCTATGATGGAGTCGGATGAAGCCGTGGCACGGTTGTGTTAAGAAATTGTAACTGAATTTGCATCACTGCTACCACCGTATGGTGACTCGTTGACACCCTTGCTGTAGTTAGGTCACGCTGATACAAATGTCCTACTCGTGCAGTCTCCATTGCATGCCACGGTGCACATTTGACACACAAAACGCACGAAACACGAACAACATTTATAGAAATTCGACTGCACTAAGTTGATGACTTCTGTATCCTGACTCTCACTTGCGAGTCTTCACAGTCTCATTAAATAGGATGTTTTCTATCGTCTGGTGACACGAAGCAATATTGGCCTCCGTGCCACTCAACACAAAGTCGGTGAGTTCACCCGTAATCGAGCACTCGTTTGGCAAAGACCGCATGGGAAGTGCTGGTGAAATGAAGTAGCATGTTTGCAGCAGCGCAAATTGAGAAGATGAGGTACGCGGTTGTCGGACTATGAGATAGCCCTTTTCCTGAAACTCAGCTCCACAGACCGACTTGCCTGCAAAACTCACTGGATCGATGTATGATCGCCAGACAACAACGACGCGATCATCCTCGACGTATCGCCGTACTATCTGTTTGACGTTATAATTCGCCTGAGTGCCTTTTGCCTGCAGTTCCATGCCAAAGCTCTCGACAATCGTATCATCTTTTGCCTTCGTGTCCTACATCATAGCATCCACATCAACGAACAAACGAGGATGTCAGCCTACCGCAGAAGACAAGGGTCAAGTGCCTAAGAGATCAAGTGGTCCTGGTCACCGTACCTGATGGTCCATGTGATCCAAAAACCGCGGGGACACATGCTCCATCGACCGTGAGAAATACCGCCATGCAGCTGTCCCTGTCGAAACTACGTCAAATGGCAAGACTTTACTTGCAAATATCTGAATGTAAAATCCATCGGCTCCTCGATGCATCTCGGCATCACTAAATGACGACTCTTTAGTGTCCAGTCCATTGTCGCGAAGTACAGCATCAACCTCTTTGTAAGCTTCGTCAACGCCCGCCATGAGGTCGACGAAGACACCAGCATCCGATCGATCGGGTGTCGATATGTGCATCCGCTTCAATATCGGATCAGCACCTAAACAGCTCTCGATCGCCTGTGTTTTCAAAAAATTACAACAAAAATACAAAGCTGTGTGAGCGACCTTGCTGCAAGAACGTCACTACCATCTCGCCTCCCTATTACATTAGTGGTAGCTTTTGTTTGTAACGTCTTCTCCAGACTCTTGACCACCTTGATCTGTCCTTCTATCGCCACCTTCAGCTGTCGATTCTCTCTCTCAGACTTCAGTCTCTGCTTTAGTTGATGACCGGCCATCTCCTTCCACACAACAGCAACTTTGTCCTCTTTCTCTGTCTTTTCTCTAGCACTTATTGACGCCAAAACATCTCCAGGAGCTACAACTGCAGGACCACGTATTTCCAGCAGCGCTTCAAGCTTCTGCTGCAAATCGACCACCTGTTCCCTCAACAATAAAAGCTCCCGCTGCTCCTGGTCCCGCGCTCTATTCCGTGACGAGCTTTGCGTCTTCCTAGTTCTTGGTTGTTGACTGTTTTTTTCCTCTCTTTTTCGCTTCTTTCGAGCTTGAAATACCAACGTAGCTCCTCGTCCAGTCATCGGAGTTAGAGACGCCCTAGGAGCGCCAGACGGCATTTGATGATCGACTGGGGCGACCGCGCGCATCACCTCATCATCTGCAGATTCAATGAGAAGGTCGTCGATAAAGCAAAGAGCAGCCGAGAACTCGTCTGAATCGTCTAAAAGCGCCATGGTCGGAGGTCTGGCTCAATTGCTTAATGCGTGCGAGTGTGAAAAGTCATTTGATGTTTTGGTGTTGATGCTTCGTTTGCGTGAGGAGATCGATACAAAGACCAAGCTGTTTTTGGTTGCAAGATCGGATGGGATTGTAATAGCGAATGTACAAATCTGAAAAAATAACAACGAGCGGGAGCAGTTGATGGCAGGTTGTACCCATTTAAGCGAAGCCATAGCTTGCAGCTCGTGTTTCAGGATTTAAAAGCGCACTCATTGTTTTGCTGCGTAGCTAAGAGAGAAGATCGATAAGTGAGGGGTAGAAGGGTAGGCTACTATATGAAAGCTACTGCTTAAGTGTCGTTCGTTCTGTATCTGTCCAGCTGCCTGTCAATTACGACTCATGATGATCAAAGTAAGGACCCAAGAGACATTGCGTCTAGGATGGTGAATGGAGTCGTTGCGTCGTGTAGGACACAGGCATGGCCTTGACGTTATTCAGCCAAACCTGGTGTGCCCTGAACCATGCTGCACTGACGGAACAGAGAGGTGCTGACCATTTTTGCTGTGAATTTGTCCATGCGATAGGAAAAAAGCTGAGCACGTATGCGACATATTCGCAAGCGGATACGACAACAAGTAAAGGGATTGTACTTGCTTTGTGGGAGTAGACGAAAGGTTCGGTATGTCATCTCTTCCCAAATGGACTGTCAAGGTGCATTCGCGCTGGTCCTTCATGACTTAGAAGAGTGTGCCAACAAATCTGTAGCAAGGCACGTGAAACCTGAATCACGCCTTCCAACTCTTCTTGATGACGCGATCGCTATGTCTTCACACCTTATACGTGTTCAGGCACTTCACTTACCTGGTTTGTTTCCCGATTCATATCGCTGTCCACTGACACCAGAAATATCAGTTACCGTCGAAGCAGGTGTGTGGGTGCGTCTCGACTGCTTGTATAGCTACAGGTCAAACGATATGCAATGTGTGGGAAGGTACCAGCAAATGCTCGGAGCACATGCATCTACCTGCGAGTTTATTTTAGTATCGCTTACCGTGTACTGCCAAGATCCACGCGATGCAGTATGTATAGATAATGGTCTAGCGTCTGCAATGCTACCACGTCTGTGGACTAGAATATGTATTTACGTCAACTCAGCCTCGCGTACAACACATTCCTCATCCAGGCGTTTAGTTGTCTTTGGACTTGTCCCTGATCACTAGTACCTCTTTAGCTTTCTCAAGTAACTCGTAAAAAAAACGCATGTGTCCTCATGGGCCTGTGTCTCGTATTCAGTCACAGATGTATTTGTGTTGGACAGAGACTCCAGCCGAAGAGAGAAGCCCGGAATGTTTGCGACAGGCAGTTAGTTGCCTCCGCGTGCGATATCGAACAGTAGCGTCTGCGCATCCATTCCTATACCAACCACGTCGCACTGCCGCCATATTTCCCCACGTTTTTGTTAGCTAATGACAGCTTCGACAACGGTAAATTAGACCACAAAATCACCGAAACAACAGGCAAACGATTCGTACCGGCTCGTGCTCAAGGCCTGCTCCTCCACCATTCAACCGCCTTTCACCCCTCCCTGATCCTAATCTAATTATGGCACGTCACAATGTTGCTTTCTTCTGCTCAACAAATGTTGCGGTTGGTTTCGCTCGACAAGAGACGAGGCGACTCCGCCACGTGCTGCAACTTTGCCTGGCGTCACGCTCTTTTTCTCAGTCCACGCGCAACAACAGACAGAATATAACGCCCGCGCACCACCCCCTTCCCTCGGTCCAACTTTCGACCGACCCCAGCTCCATCTCGCGCCCCAAGGGTCTGTGAACTCCCGCTTGGCTCGAAATTCGTGGCCGCTACGGCTTCGACTACAGCGAGTGCTCTGGCTCTTCTCACGCTTTCGCGCGCGCCATTGCTGACGCACAACCCAACTACCGAGCAGCGCAGCAATCCCGCTCTGTCCCGCGCTGCAATACTTGCAATATTATTGCAATGACGGAGCACAGTACCGGACGCAAAGGGGCGTTGCTTCCGGTCTACGTGGGCGGCGCCAGTGGACGCCACGCGCCTCGAAAGAAAGCGCCCGGGAAGCGCAGCACTCGCGTGCTACACACGGAAGATCTGCCGTTGTCGTCCTCGTCTGCGTCGTCCAAGAAACGGCCCGTGTTATTACCGGTAAGTCGTCCGTGGAATGTGTTGTGGGCGTTATTTATTGTCGCCTTTGTCGTCTGCATGGTGTGTCTCGTCACACTGGGGCGACTGGTCCAAACGGGTTCGATTTCGAACAATGAAGTGCAAGGTGGCGACCGGTCGAAACAAGGGCTTTTTTCTGCATGGAAAGAGACGCAAGTGGTCGAGAAACTGAAGCAGCTGTCGCACATGTTTACAGCTGTTGACGAGTCGAAAGTCAAGACTCGGCAGACGAGACAAGCGCTCCAGGATCTGGGGGACTACGAGTGCCTCGGATGGCGCCAGACGACCAATTGTACGCCCCACGGGGACCGCGAGTGGAACAATGACAAAAACTGCTCCGCGGTCGTGCCTTATGGCGTGTCGGGGTACTGTGAAGTACGCCACCAGCGCACGGGGGAAGTCACGCAAGTGCTGAAGATGCACTGCTCGTCGTTGCGACCGGGGGTCAAGTTCACGTGCGACATGTTCCAGAGCTTACTGACTTACAGTATCCTCTCAACGGACTATGACCACGATCCGAACTTTTCGTACGCGCGTAATCAGGAGGTTTTTCGAACGACTAATCAACTGTCGCATACGCCGATTCCTATTGGAGACGACGGGGTGAAAAATCAAGATGTCGGACATTTGGAACTATCCTACGATCGAGGCATTGTAATCGTCGTGTACGAGAAGTTGCTCCTAGGGGCGTACGTGAGTGTCTGCTCGTTGCGGGCTTTAGGGTGCACGCTGCCGATTGAGATGTGGTACAAAACGTCCGAAATGGACGGGAATCACCCTCTGGTTCGGCGCATGGTGGAAGATCTCGGCGTGTACTTGCGCGTGATTGACGACCCGCGGGCGACGACCTTTTATACCAAGTTGTATGCTCTTTACTATAGTGCTTTCGACCAGGTGTTGTTGCTGGACGCAGACAACTTTGTCGTGCGCGACCCCAGCTATTTATTCGAGACGCCCGAGTTTATCAACACGGGCGCGATCTTCTGGCCAGATTATTGGCGACCGGGCAACACGATTTTCAACATTCATGCAACGAGTTTTGTCTGGGATTTCTTTGGCCTCGAGTACGTCGACATGTTTGAGCAAGAGAGCGGCCAGGTGATGATCAATCGACGGACGCACCTCAAGGCACTGAACGTGCTCATGTACTACGGCTTCTCGACGCCTCGGGCTTTTGAACACATGCGGCTCGTGTGGGGCGACAAGGATCTGTTTCGTTTTGCGTGGCTCAAGACGAAGAGCTCGTTCTTCATGTCGTCGCGACCACCCGGCTCGGCGGGTACGAAACATACTGACTATGATCTGTTTTGTGGGGTGACGATGGTCCAACACGATCCAATGGGGGAAATCCTGTTCTTGCATCGGAACACGGAAAAGCTCACGTATGCGAACAACCGAATTTTGTGGACCCATATCCAGCAGTACAAGCGTGTATTGCCGGTTGCGAATTACTACATTCGCGGTGCAAATGGTGGCAAAGTTTTTCCGCAGTTCAAGCGGTGCTTTGGTAAAGACGTGCATTATGAGAAGCTCTTTACGCTGAAACCGATAAGCGCGTTCCCTTTCGAAAACATAGAAAACGATCTGCTTCGATTTGCTGCTGCGGGCGCTGAGGTGCTTCGGCTTTCTGGCTACAAAGCGGAGGCAAATCCTGTGGAAGCTGACTTGAAAATCAAGCAGGGGTGAGTGAGCGCCGACGACAATGGGGTAGCTGTAGAAGAATGATCACCAAAGCGGGCTGGACATCGCATGTGCTCGTGAGTAGACAATATCGGCCAGGTCGATCGAGGTAATTGGTCAAGTTTTTATTCGGGAAAACACACGAGGCTAAACATGGTGCCGTTTTTCTATTTTATAGCAGTGTTCTACACTGGTTGGAGTCATGACTTTCGTGCCTTTGCAAACCACCACTTTACGTTGATGCGATGCATTCGTACCTGACGTTACAACCTCATGCGGTCTCTGGTGGTGAGTTGCAATTATGCTATGTAGACCTTGCTTGTATGGTAGTCTCCTGCCATATGATCATACACTAACTCGAAATTGTAATCTGTATGATTTCGTATTGACACACGCAGATTTTGTGCAAAGGCTCATAGTGCCTGCGAGGAGACAAGGCTATGCGGTCCAATCCATAGTAACTTGAACATGGATACGTCACGTGTAGGGTCGCCTAAGAAGGTAATGAAGCATCTGCCATACAAGCTTGACGCATTCGACATGTGTTGTATGTCTATGATATATGTACACTCTCGTGTATCACCCGGATATCCAGTTTCGCCACAACGTTTTCAATACAGTCTCGGCGACGCTATATCGTTGCGGTTCGCATTGGTTCAGCACCATATACCTAGCAGTGGCAGCAGAACTCTTTACAGCTATCATTAAGTATCTCATTGCATCTATGACAAGCGCACGCCTTCCTAAGTTTGGAGGGCGAGGGAGTGCAAAGTGCAAAACAAGTTGAGTGGCTCTTCAAATAGTTGTGCCCGATTCTGTAGGTAAAGTTCACCGGTCGTACGTCTTCAGCGATCCCGCGAAATACTGAGCATGTATGTAATACACACGCTTGCTGACTAGCAACTGACGCTACAGACCGGAATGGATCGTATTTATCACGTGAAGACATTTTGCGCATATCTATGAGAGCCTACATCAGGTACGTCGGACTCTGACACTCGGTAATGGGAGCACAATCGAGCAGGCAAGCATTGCGTGTCACCATCCAAGTATTGTCACCTGTGTGGAGCCATGTCACTTGACAAAACCTTATTTACTCTATGCGACTGCCATGTACATTCGGCCGTGCAATCTATAGCTGTAAGTCTCGACAGCATCAATAGACTGTTGATACCTACAAGAATAACAACAGCAGAGTTATCATCGATAATGCTAGAAAGGCTAGCAGAAGTATTGGTTTTCATCAGTTGGTGCGAGTCATCCGAGTTTGTCCAGGTAGGTTTATTATAAACAAGGCTGTGCACTTGGCGCCGATGTTTAGCGTGAATCACACGAATTGATTGCTCTGTCCAACGTTATGTCGACACACATGGTGAGGATGATATAGCAGCGCTTGCAAGTTTGCAGAAAATTTGTAGGCACGTTTGCGAACAAACTAATGAGATAGAGCATCGACAAGCAAGACGACAATGGGCTGCATCCATAGAGATGGCAAAGGCCCCAGCTGGTAGGACTCACTGTGCTTCGTGTTGCAGGAAACTTTTAGGTCGTAGCCGCAACGTCAATCGCATCCCAAATGGAATTAAAGCGGCACTCGATTACACCATGAGGTCGTTATAGAAGTACAAGGCTGAGTTAAGTAGACGGCGTCCAGTGCCCAACCGACAGGTCTCAAGAGTTGCCGCTTTTATCCGTAAACAGCCACTTTTCGATCGCTTGCAACGTTGACGGTGCTTTCGGTTCAGCAGCAGAAAGCGATCGTCCAGTTCTTCGTCCTCGACGTGGCTCGGAAGCAGACTGACGATGCTTGAACGGGAAAAACTGACTCGACGTCAGCCCAGCATTCTCGCCAGCAAAGACACCGGAACAAGGTCGTGCGTCCGCTTTCATGGAAGACGTTGGAGTTGATGTGGGCAACAGCCAGTTAGCAATCCGATCGGATAACGAGCCCACGTGTTGCTCCGAGTTCACACGTTGTCGTTTCGCTCGCAAGGTCTCCAGTAGCCTCCCCGTCACGTCTGTATTCTCCCCAAACTCGCGTTTCCTCATTGCAGGAGGAAACGACGCAACTGCAGAAAACCTCGTCGACACGGAACGTTCCGGTGTCTCTTCAGGAACCACCACTTTTCCTTGCAGCACATTGGCACTCGACATGGCAGGAGCCGGTCCTTCTTGCGGCAACCCAGTCACTAGATTCTGATGTCGGCCAAGGAACACCTGCAACTCGTTTGCCTGGTTTTGCAGCAACTCCAGCTCTACCGTGAGCGCCGAGAGCTATAGCAAACAAACCAATCAAACGCAGCAAAACAAAAAGACAAGACAGCATACAAAATAGAGCGTAGGACAAAACCCAACAACGAAAAAAACACACACACACAAAAATCAGTGCCTGGTTCAACCAATCAAACCACAAACGTAACCAACCAAACCACAAACGCAATCAATTAAACCACAAACGCAATCAAACAAACGGTTGGTTTCGTCTACCGGTGAGCGCTGCAATCGGCAGCTGACAAACACTTCGCTGGTCGTCGCGGCCCCGTCCCTCGTCGGCTGCAGCACGTGCCACTTGTCCATCGGCCGCTGGTCCTGCAGCCTCGAGAGCGGCAAGAGGAACGCGCCCACGACTTCATCGGCGCCAATGCGCTCTTCCTGCATCACGTCCACGCGGAGCGTCCCCACTGCAGCTGGAAGCGTTTGAAACGAGAGCGTTTCGCCCCATCGCGGCGAGGGAGCGACGGGGCGCTTGGAGGTGCTCTTTTGCTCCATAAGTGTATGTTGCTCGTCGCTCTCGAACTGTGCGAGTACCAGCACGAGCGTCACGCGGACGTAGGTTTGCGGACTGGATAGAAACCCCGCTTTAAAGAGCAAATTTCGACCCCCTTCGATGCTCACGTCGAGCTGGGCGACGCTCTGACCCGACTCAAGACGCTCGTCGACGCCTGCGACGCTGTTGTAGCGGAGCTCCTGCTGCAGCTGACGCAATTGCGTGGACTTTTCCACGCGCAGCTCGTCGAGGCGACGGATGCGAGCTTCGACGTCGTCGACGGCGCTCATTTAGAAACGTCCGGAAATTGTTCTTACGGCGCGCGTGAACGAGCCGGTTGGTTTTTTATTCCTTAGAGGGGGCGGTTTGAACCGACGAGCATTGGTAGTGTTATTCGGGGGGCTGTCGCTGCTCGCGTGTGTGCGCGTGGAAAGGCCATTGTGTTCGTTTTCTGTTTTAGGAAAGACCTGCTGACCTGCGGTCGCGCAGTCGAGCGAATCAGGTCGACGAACGAAATTTAGATGCGGTCCTAAGGTTTTTCCGATCCGGCCACAAAATAGTGTTTGATCGAAGAGCGCCATTAAAAAGCGTTTTTTTTGTGGGCCTGCTTTTTTGAAAAAGATACAGTAGGACGTTGCGACAGTGCTGCCCGGTGTCTGAATGCTAAAGACGTATGAATGGACGCAGAAGGACTCGGCTACTAAGTACGCCCTCTAAGGTAAAAGCCAATCGAAGTAGCATCGGATTCGCTGAATATTCCGTCTTTAAACTCATTTGGCGTCAATTCATTGGTAGATATTGTGGTCTCGCTCCCGAAACAGGGCGCCCGATACGAACCTACTGAGTGGCCACTCTTGTATACTAGAAAATCTCGTGTCGTACCCAAGTCGAACCCATGCCTGCCAGTGAAGCCAAGCTAAAGACCACCCCACTGGACCCGCGGTTCCCCAACACGAACCAGGCGCAGCACTGCTGGACACGCTACAATGAGTACGTGCTGTGTCTCAAGGGAAACGATGGCGATGAGGATGCTTGCCACAAGTACTTGCAGTACGCCGCCTCGGTCTGCCCGAGTTCGTGGGTACGTTGTACCATCCGTTGGTAGGAGTAGTACTTAAGCTGGTTAAGTACTGATGTGGAATGTTGTCGGAATGTATCTGGTAGGTGGAGCGCTGGAACGAGCAGCGTGAGGAAGGCACGTTTCAGGGGGTTCAGTACACGAAGGAAGAGTAAATACCGGTTTTCTGCCGACTCGGATACAGTGGTGTCTTTCCCCTGACCTTTAACCTAAACGACAACAAGTAGTTTGTTGCTAGATTTTGTGACATTGTGTGTTGACAATGCCACCGGGTTGTCGTCGAGTCGGTACGGGTCCTTCTTGACCCGACACTTCGTGCATGGTCTACCTCTGTAGCTTCCAATGTAGAGTCGGTCAGTTTCATCATTATCTTTGGACAGTTTTACCCAAATTACCTGTATTCTGGATAGCCGAGTCCGAGTCCCCACTCGCACTGCCGTATATTCCATCAACGTGTCACATTGATACCTCCACGCGCGAGCAAGGGACGCTTGATCTGCGTCATCAGTACGTCGGAACGCAAATGGAGGTTGGTACGCCTGTGTCAATATTGATACACATACATCAATGCATATATTCAAGACGTCGTCAAACTAATCCATAAAATGCCAGTAGACTACTCAGACACGGTAGCGAAGTTTTACGCGCCTCTTCATCAAGAAACCTGGAGGGAGCTAAACGAGTAGACTCCGAGTGGACTGATGAAAGCCAAATCTGACGGACTACGTCGTTAATGACTGGACAGCATACTACAGGTCAGGCAGCTTTTGCAAAGTTTTAAGGCTCCTCTCTCAATCGGTAAATTGCCAAATAGTCATTCATTGATGTCTTGTAGGTGTCGAATGCTCCTCAAATCTCGTCGTGTGCCGCATGTGCAAAAGGCCAACGATGTTTCTGTAAATCTCCACAAGTCCAGCTGTGTACGTAGCAGCAATCCACCCAAATTTGTACATGTGCAGTATCGACACATTTGGTCGCAATCTATTGCGAAATGCCACCTCCCAGTATTTTATTATTGACGGAAACGTTAGTGAGCTGGTCAGCATGTTCATGCTTGCAGCTTTTCCTTCATTGCGACTATTTCTTGGTGAAGTCCTGTAGATTACTTGTCGTGGGGTTTGGATACTTACCGTCCATTTCATCGCCATCTTGCAACGTCACCAAACTAAACGTACAGCTAAAGACAGCATTTACGCTTCCTGCATCGGCGCAGAAGCGGGAATAGGCTGGAGAGTACGCGCCAGGATCTCGGCCATAGGACGAAAGATTCTCGTTTAGCCAGGGTTCTTCTTATCGATGAAGATGCTGCAACTCTCCGGCAGTCTTGTACATGCAGACAACAAAAATACTCATACTTGGTAGCCGGGCTTTGCTCCAGGATCTCGCGAGGGGGTCATTTGCACCCAATTCCGACTCGTGCCTCGATATAGGAGACAAAAATTGACTCGCACGACGACCTTTAGTGTGACTCGCCAGTAACACTTAGAAACGCTGGTTGGGCTGGTTTGACATCTCTCCCATCGGAGACAATTGGAGCTGCTGCATACCGTTTTGTTGTGGCTGCATAAATGCGAAAGACCCCGTTGACCCTGAGCATCGAGACTCACTTTCTGAGTGCGCGTTCCACAACTCGGACGAAAGCATCGTTGAGCTTTGTGAAGTGAGACCATCGTCCAGCCCAGCGTTTTCCAGCAGCACGTCAATATAGTCACGGGGGTGCTGAATCATCAACTGTGGTTCTTTTTTCTCGTGCTGCTTTTCTTGCGGTTGGTAAGCAGTCGCTTGATGTTGATGAAAGTGATTGTCGTGGGGATGAGACATGAGAGCACGTAGCTGAAGCTTCCTGTCATCTGCAGACGCTGTGTGCAGATGATCCATTGACGCGCTACCGTGAAAAGACGGATCGACTATAGATGGTGCACTTGAGCCTCTTGGCAAGAAAGACATTGGCATCGTACGACTCTGTGAGTGAGTCGCATACAGTGAGCTTCCGACCGAGCCTGCATTCGTATTAATCGATGTTAGCCATCCGTTGTTGTCTTCAGACTTCATGGAAGCTGACCATTCGCTGCTAGAGCGAGACTTGACGCCGTATCCAGTCACTCTGCCCGATTGTTGTTGCTGACCACCTTGTAGTCGTATTTGCCACTGCTGCTGCAGATCCGCATTGTGAGCCAATTCAGACGAAATGGGAAGGACTGCCGTCTGCTGAAATGCTGATTTCGACGAGGACGACATCAAGTTCTCCAACCGGCTACATCCGTTGCCCAAAGCAGTGTCAAAATTGTCATGGTCGGCTCGACCCTGGTCACTCCTGCGTCGACTGAGTATATTGGCGCTGCGAGCCCCAAAATTGCCACCTCCCATTCCATTTACACTGTTATTCATGCCGATGCCAAAAGCATTCCCAAAGCCTGGAGCCAAAACGTGAGGAAGACTCTGCCATTTCCCCTGAGCAGGAGGATACGAATAATGCTGCGACAGCTCTTGGTGCTCCACAATTTTTCTCATGTGCACGGACATCTGTGGCCCTGGCGGTGAGTTCGTCACTACGTGCGATCGAGCCTCCATCTCCAGCTCAAACTCCTGTTCTGCGGGTGTTCCAACGCGCTTACGTCCTAGTACAAAATTGTCTGCTATAGCTGAAGGTGCTGCCCCCGAAGCAGCAGCAGCCGCTGCTGCTGCAGCCAAGCCCAAAGCTTCTGAGCCAGGGAGCATTCCTGTCGAGTGACGACGTCCAGCAGCTCCTGACTTCAGGAACGTCACCGTTGCACCAGAAAGAGTCGTGGACTTTTGTCTCTTTAGTGCTTGCTGCGTTGGTAGCTGACTCTGTGGGCAGCCAGCTAGATCGTAAGCTTCAAAAGGAACCTGAATCGGTCCTGGAGCGAGTTCGTGGTCGTGGCTTGTCTTTGAATCATCAATGGATTCCAGATCGATCGTGGTCGTCAACGGAGCTGAAAAGCCCGAAGCAGCTGCTGCATGTGCTCGTTCTTTCCGTTTAATGAGCTTCATCTTGTCCTTGTCGGCACGGTAGAAGAAGGGATGACTGAAGGTACAAATATTGGTCTGCGTCTTGGTCCACTTTTTGAACCCAAAGTAATTCAACTGGCGCTGGAAGCTCGACACCTTGTTATGTTTAAAGTACTTGGGTAAGATCTGAGTCGCCAAGTCGTCCGGCTGGTTGATCTGAAACGCTGTTCCTTCATGTGACCACGTGATTATGACGGGATCTTCTTCTTCTAGAATTTGAAACAAAAATCTCAAAAACTTGGGCACCCCCACGTTTCGCCGTTTAAATGTCGGCACGGCGGCCTTGTCCGCGTGCTTCGTAATCAATGGGCCTTCTTCCATCGAGCAACTCGAGAGGGGCGGTTGCCACTTGAGGGTTTGCTCGTGCTCTGGCTCTTCTTGACACGCAACGAGCGACGCTTGGCGTGTAGCCATCTTGTCCTGATTGTTCGTGTCCCGATTAAAACTGTCGCAAAAGTCCATTTTTGGACCCACACGAGGAATGCACTTAAACGCTGAGAGTTGCTGAGGCCTTTCAACGAGTGACAGGGACACGCTCGGACCGTCCGTTGAGCTGGAAGAACGCGACGAGTCACTGCTGTTGCTGCTGCTACTACTACTGCTGGTGCTGCTCGCGTCAGACTCGTGCTTGTCACGGAGCATTCTGCGTTATGCATGCATCCCTTCAGGGCCAAGAAATCTTCGAGAAAATAAAACTTCCACGTTCTGAGATTCGTTTCGGCCAATCGTAGAGGCGGATGGAATGGTCTGCGCCAATGAAAGAGCGTCTTTCGAGTGAATTTGGCAACGTTTCAGTAGATATACAACGGGGTCGGTCAGGTCAGGTCAGGTCAGGTCAGTCCAGCGTGGCGAAAGCTGGACATTTCGGCCATTGTGACCGCGCGTGTCAGTAAATTACGTCCGCGGTACTGTCTCTTCTAACAAAGCAAGTGTGGCTGCAAGCGATGTGACTGCAACTGTTTCCACTTGCTACCGCGCCCAGCAGCTGCTTTCGTCTAATAGTGACCACTGCTTTGCACGTGCACTCTATTAACCCGCCTTTGTCTCTCCTAGCCAAACAGCGACCAGAGTGCAACACAATGTGGTTGCGTCGATGCTGTCCAGATACTGGTCAGAGAGTAGAAAATCGAACGGTGTACGAGACACGAAGGGCAGAAAGATCCGCTCGCGCTCAATCGACGACTGCGATTGGCTCAATCCAAAGCAGCGATCGACGCAACTTCAAGCGACTTAATGCGTTTCTCATCGGCTCTTTTTGGTCCGTTGTAAAAATGTCACATAATGACACAAAATAGAGCGACCCAAACGATTGGCACAAATGACCGACCTCGTCCAGCTGCTCGCGAAGCTGCAGTTGGGGGCCACAGGGTCGCGTTATCGGCCATCGCGACGGCTGGATGACGCGCCGAACGGCACCGTCCATGCGTCTTCTATCCTGCTACAGCGCAGCGCTGTCTCCCGTGCGTTATTCTCGTCGTTCTACTGTCCGGCGCAGTGTGTCCTGTCGCTCACCGACTCGATGGAAAGACCAGCATTTGACCAATTCCTACTATCAACAAGCTCGACCCGCTTTGATCCAGTGTTTCAAGTCTCGTACGCTCATCATCAGAACCTCCTGCTAGCTGTGGACGAAGCAGGAGCTGTGGGGGTTTTCAATGCAGCTGCTGGACGAACAAAAAGCTGCTGGAGAGCTCACCAAAACGCCATTTTTGATGGTCTTTGGACACGAGATGACGCCCGCGTGGTCACGGCAGCTGGTGACCTGCAGATACGGATCTGGGATGTTGAAAGGATGGACAAGAGTAGTGCATTGAGGCAAGCACAGCCTGTGTTGACGCTGCGAGGACACGACATGAGTGTCAAGTGTGTTCGGGAAGCGCCGTATGGTACTCATGTCTTTGTCTCAGGCGGACGCGATGGAAGGGTCTTGCTTTGGGATACTCGTGCAAGTGAGGAACATGTCTTGTCACTGGAGAACGTTCATGCAGAGCCGACTAGGTCGCAGACGCCGTCACTGAATGGGAAAATTTTTCTAGCGTCTCGGCAGCAAAAGAAGCGGCGAGTAGCAGCTGCAGCATTGACAAAAACATCGCCACGTAGCGTCACGTGTGTCGAGTTTGATGCGACAGGCAACGAGATCATTACAGCAGGTGCAGTGGATGCAGTGGTCAAGTTCTGGGACATTCGACGCCTTGGATCGGGTTCTTTTGCATATGGTGGGAGAAAGGCATCATCAGGATCGTCATTGCCAGTTCGTGAGGTGTCCTGCGCATCTCGCAATGACTCTCGTCGTGGTATCTCATCGCTGGTGCTCGGCCCGAGAGGCGACGCGTCGAAGCTGCTCGTAAATGTGCTGCACGATTCGATTGCTCTGATTGATATCGGCCAAAAGCCGCCTAGCGGTGGCCGTTTCGATGCCCGAACGATCCTTCGGTGCTCTGGACATCAATCCACTTCGTTTTACAGTAAAGTTACGTTTAGTCCTGATGGGGATTTCATTGCTGGTGCATCCGCAGACGGCGTCGTCTACGTCTGGGATGCACAGGTCCATTCGCCAAATGATGGAGTCGGAGTGTCTACTTGGGCCGATCGCGGTATTCGGGTGCGTGCGCCATGTTTTGCGTTAAAGGGCCACGCAGACGAAGTCAATGGGGTCACCTGGAGTCCTTTCGACATTTCGCAGCTTGCGTCTTGTTCGGATGACGGCACTATACGCTGCTGGCAGATCGGCTGCGAATCGGAGCAAGGTGTTAGTTACCGTCAGCAAGGACAAAGCGAGGATGCTGCATCGTTTGAGCTCAACTTGATGTACGCAGACGAGTTGTCCGGGGCAAGCGGAAAAGCGAGATGGGCCAACTGGAACGCCTTTGTTCAGCAACCTGACGGTTTTGCGTACCCCGTGCGAGGGCTCAAGCGTTCTTTGTCTACGAAGCGTCTACGAGCGTCATCGCAACAATCGCTACCTCAAGTAACGCCACAGAGTACCGAACGTCAGCTACACTTCATCGACGAAACGTCTTCTGCCCAGAGACAGTCGCAACTAGAGCTGCGAGATTGTCAGCAATCACAGGAGGTTCGACCCCGAGGAACACAAAGTCTTTTTAGTTACCCCAAGCGAGCTCAACAAACTCTCGTTGAGCTGTGGGGACAGTAGCAACAGTCAGCTGTTAGCGCCATATAGCTCCTGACGGTGGCAGAATAACAATATGTAGTGCAATAGAAAAAATAGTATACCCACTCCAAGCGACTGATGACAGCCTATCAGTGTTGAAGTTGGACTGGCAATCTTCACTGTGCCATTGCGTCATAGCAGCACTTTACAGAACATTCTCCTCAAACGCCTTCTCGAACACGTCAAGAAGCTTGTCGATGTCGCTCTCGTCCACAACAAGCGGTGGACACAGGCGAATCGTGCTATCGAACAAATGTAAGGCACGAGAAATGTTAGACATCGTGCAACACCCCAAGTAGTACAACGATAAACAGTAGACTTACTTTTCACCAGCCGAAATGATGAGCACTTGCTTCGACAGTGCGTACTCGATGAGTGCATTGACGGGCTTTTTGCATTCAAGGGCAACGAATAGCCCACCCTTCCCAATCGGCTTGCGCACATCTGCTACTTTGTCGGGGAATTTCTGCTGTAGCTTTTCCAGACCGTTCGCCAAGTAGGTACCACGCTTCTGCACCTTGGCGAGGAAGTCTTTGTCCATAATCTTTTTGAGCACCGTGCTCGCCACAGCGCACACCAACGGGTTCCCACCAAAGGTCGTGCCGTGCTGGCCAGGGCTGATCGCCGACGCTACTTTGTCCGACATGAGCACGGCACCAATCGGTAGACCTCCAGCGAGCGGTTTTGCCAGCGTCATAATATCAGGCTTCACATCATAGAGCTCATGGGCAAAGAGCTTGCCCGTGCGGCCAAGACCACACTGGACCTCGTCCGTGATCAGCATCGCGTCGTGCTTGTCACACAAAGCACGAAGCTCACGCATAAACTCATAGTCGGCAGGGTACACGCCTCCTTCTCCCTGCACGGGCTCAATGATCACACCCGCCGTTCTGTCCGAAATGAGTTTCTTGACACTCTCAATGTCATTGTACTCGGCATAGTGCACACCGGGCACGAGTGGCATGAAAGCTTGGCGAATCTTCGGCTTGTGCGTCAGCGTTAGTGCAGCAGCTGTTCGACCGTGGAACCCGTGTTTGAACGAGATGAACTCGAACTTCTTGTTCTCGACAGGTCTACATAAGCATAACACAAACAGCACAATGCATCATTCAACACGGTGACTTCAGCTCTTCTCCAGTCACGTTGATGTGGTCCACACCAACCAAACACCCAGCCCTAATCTCCTATTCCAGCCACTTACGTCCCCTGAGCAACCTGATTCGCGTAAAGTCTCGCAAACTTATAGGCCCCTTCATTGGCTTCAGTGCCGGAGTTGGCAAAGAATACTTTGTCAAAGCACGAATTGTCCACAAGCGTCTTGGCAAGTTCCAGCGGCGCCTTCGAGTGGAACAAATTGCTCACGTGCGTCACTTTCTTGCCATTCTCCACGAGACTCTGGTACCAGTCTGCGTCCCCATGACCGAGCCCCGACACGGCAATGCCGGCGTAAAAGTCCAAGAACTCGCGGCCTTGTTCGTCGTACAATTTGCTGCCTTTGCCATGTGTAAACACGAGCCCCTTCTCGCCACGTACACCATCGGGGTTGTATGTATTGGCTAGATACTGGTGCTCGTAGGCTTCTGCGTTAAAGGGTTTGGCTGACGAGAGGGGGCGGGACGCGCCAGCCATACGATTTAAGAGCTTGAGCGGCGGCCGCATTTCAGGGTTTAGTTCGATAGGGAGCTACTGACTGTGAATCTGAGGAGAGGTCTATTTTGTGTGGTTTAGATCGCAATAGATGGTCGATACTGGTGGGATTGGTCAGAAATGGTCGAATTCGTAGTGCTGCAGCAGCTTTTGAACGAATCAGCGATCGCCGCTGGTACAATCTACTAAGTACTGGTTGTGAAGAACTGCTTGGCAGGTTGAAGACGAGACGCCTTCGTTTTGATCCGGATTTTTAAAAGGGGAACATTGACTCAGAGGAATATGGATACATTGTAAATCAGCGATCCCAGTCACACATCTGGCGTAGCACAAAAGATCTGTATTCATGCTGATCGCGACTTCTGGTAGAATTTTAAAGCGATTTCAGATCCTAACAATGGCCCATCCTCAACAGAAAGCAACTAGACCAAATCCTGTTCCTGTGCTTGCTTTCTTGTTCGACACCAAATTGAGTAGATTGATTATCGTCATCTTTGTGCATTCACAATATTCGAAGACGCATGATAAAAAACATATCGATCAAAGTAACGCACAGGCCAAAACAAAAACTATGCATCACATTCGGTCCAAGAACACTAGCCGTAGAGATGAAGAAACGCTGAAGGTGCGAGTTCGTCTTGCACATCGATACGAACGGCTGTGGTTACACTTATTGCTGATCCATTTTGATCATGCAAGCATCTTACTTGCACTCAATCATCGTTGACCGAACTTGGTGGGCGCGACGAAGCTAGAGAAACGAAAAGTGAGATTGATCCGACACAGCAGCATCCATCGCTACTCTACAGGATACCACATGTCAATTGAAAGCGCTCCTGCAAGTCCTTAAGTTGACGAATGCTCTGTGACGCCTTCCGAACGTTCCTTTGTGTCGAATCCATAGCGTGCCACTTCGTTATATGATTGCGAATCTTCGATATGGTGTACAAAGTATCCACCCTGTCTGGATTCGACTCTACGACTACGTCGCTGTGTCTTACGCATATACGTATCAAGCCTATGCTTATTCCAAAGTTCCGAACGTGAACAATTAGGAAGCTCCCAAACTCACATATGCGTTCGATGCAGTCTATAGCTTTCTTTCTCCTCTAAAAAGCCTGATTGTGTATCCGATCACAAACTAGGCGCAAATCACTAGTTGTCGAACGTAGACAGCATGGATCCTAATTCTCTGACATTAAATAATCACGTTGTGTGCGGTACACCATTTCATCTTCACAAACGTACTCCTCCACTTTAAGAAAGAAAGCAGAAACGGAGAAAAAAGCAGAAAGGAAAGAAAGAAAAAAGCCGATCTTTCCACCACAACGAAAAAGAGCTCCTCATGCGACGCCCGGACCCTATGAAGACGTTCCCGTCGCTCCTGGCCGCTGCTTCCGCACTCGCTGCTGCCACTGCCATGACCACGGACCTGCCTTTGTCTCTGAACTCCAACGAGCAGCAAACGTGGGAGGCGTTCAACGACTACGCACTGGAGTACAAGAAGGACTACCTCTTGACCGAGAGCGAAGACGACTTGGTCCAGCTCCGTTTTCGAGCGTTTGCGACGAACTGGAAGCGCATTCAGCTGCACAATGAAGCGTACGAACGTGAAGAAGTGAGTTTCACTCTCGGTCTGAACGAGCTCGCGGATCTCTCGGATTCCGAGTACAAACAGCGGCTCCAGTATCAGTACCGGCACCACTCGAAGCGCAAAGCTCAAGCTGTCGAGACGTTCGCCAAGCCCCACGACTTTTCCGATGTGCCGGAGACGTGGGATTGGCGGACGCACAATATCGTGACACCTGTGAAGAATCAGGGCCAGTGTGGCTCGTGCTGGGCCTTCTCAGCTGTCGCCGCCATGGAATCAGCCTATGCACTAAGTACAGGCACCCTTGAGTCCTTTTCTGAGCAAGAGCTCGTGGACTGTACGCTTGGAGGAATTGATACCTGCAATCACGGTGGCGAGATGAGTGAAGGGTACCAAGAGATCATCGATCACCACGGGGGTAAAATTGACCGGGAGACGGACTACGAGTACACGGCCGAGTCCACAGGCGTGTGTAACGCCAAGGACGACAAAGCCGTGGGCCACTTTACAGCATTTGCCAACGTGACATCGGGGGATGAAGAGGCACTGCAGGCTGCCATTGCTACTAAGGGCGTCCAAGCAGTGGCTATTGACGCCAGCAGCTTTACGTTTCAACTGTACCGCCACGGTGTCTACAGCTGGCCGCTGTGTGGCAACGCACCAGATGCACTGGACCACGGTGTGGCAGCAGCTGGCTACGGTGTTTTCAACAAGAAACACTTTTGGCTCGTTAAGAATTCGTGGGGCGACACGTGGGGCATGAAGGGCTACATTATGATGAGTCGCAACAAGAACAATCAGTGCGGGATCGCCACCGACGCGTCTTATCCTATTATGACCAAGGAGACGAGTGGTGCTGCGATTGAGGACCATATCGAGGTCCAGGAAATGAGCGAAGTTGCCAGTGTCATGTAAGCACGTGCTTGGCGTCGAATGACACGCTAGTCGCCGGCCACAATTTACGAAACCTTTCGGAGAAGGCATCTCTGATCTTCAAAGAAAATATACGTAAACTCTTGACAAAAACGTCAGCTTTAGCACTGAAGCATAGGGTATCCCACGTCGTGTGGCATGGGGTCTTTTCAGCGACTATTGCGCTAAGGAAGATAATGTCATCCTCGCGTATGGTAAATCATGTTTGGCGCTTATAATCTCTGATGCTGTTCACGCGGCTACTGATTGTGCATGTTGTACTCACGCACTTCAGCCCGCTCTATGACGGTGTCAACTGCATACATACGATATCATATCTTCTCTGCTGCACTACGTCAGCAATACCTGTGCTGTACATTGTAGGCAGTTATGGACTCCCTAAGCTAAGTTAAAACACGCCGCTCTTACAAGATTAATTGTGCTTGCGAAACGTTCGTAAACTGCGTATATCTTACGTACTTACATCGTGCAGGTCTCTGAACGGGTCACAAGCATCCCATGATGATAGAGGAACGTGTGACAAGCGCAAGTCACCGGATGTTACCATCTTTCTCTTCCGCTGAACTTCATCATCCTCGTTTCCTGCAAATTTGATCACCCAGACCGTCTTCGAGGACAAAAATGCACAGTAGTTTCACAGAATGTTACGTACGTCATATGTTAATGGGCTGCTGTCAGTAAAAGGCGAGCTGGCTGTTTCCCACGTTCGTTCAGTTGATCTCGATGGTCATCATCAGACACACGAAGTGATCGAAAGAGAGCCAGGCCATACGGCCGAACTATGTGAACTTGTACGACCTTGGCGAGACAATGGTCGGTAGGTAGCACATGACTTTCAAAGTTTACCTGCGGCTGCAGCTGCTATTGGCTGCGTCCGCTTCGATGCACGAACTCATGTACTGCAAACCTATGCCTTCAACCTGTTCAGTCACTGTAATTCATCAGCAGCACGAGGTACGATTTGGACCAAAGCTGTGTCGCAGTGATACAGTCATTGGGGCACACGAACAAAGGTGCTACATACCGCATCTTCCTCTACCGTCGCTTCGAAAGTGTCATCTTCTTCCGAAGGCAATGACTGAAACTAGAAGGCTACGAGCCGAGATGCAGACACACTAGTGAATCCCTCAACACGTATACCACCAGCTGTTACCGCTGTCGCTTTCGGTGTACACATGGGTTCGACAAGAGCAAGTCAAGGCGTCGTCAGTGGTCCGCCCAAAGACACACCTGCTCTGCCGCATGGCTGTCGCGGCGCCATGTGTTGGGAATGGAGACGAGACATGTGTCGAGTGACGCGAGTTCAAGAAAGCGGACGACGTCACCGTCTCAATGACGTCGTCCGTCGTTCCTTACCCCGAGGGAATGACGTAGTGGGTCTCCTTTCCCTCCTCACACGACTGTCCACGGAGTGGCTCACACCGACTGCGAAAAAAGGTTTGATTGGGTAAAATCCGAGCCCTTGTCGCGTCTCGCCTCATCTGTCGACCCCATGGCCCCATTAGACGACCGGACACTCGTTGGTCTCTCTATTGGACCATTTCGTAATCTGCCACCGACTCTGTAACGGGGTTGCACGAAATCATGGTACTTTGTACCAGAGGTGTTACACACCTGAGGGTTCGCTTCTGTGAAGGTGATATAGAATATCTTATCGGTTTGTAGGGGCTGACAAGTGTCAGCCATTAGATACGAAAGATCTTTGAGTAGGATTAAGATATTCTATAGGCTTTAACATTAAATAAAATCAGTTCCCATTTTGATCTGAAAGACGCGTGGCTTGCGAGCCGTCTTGATCGTTGATCTCTGATCACTAAGAGTTAGCAACACCTCCTTGAGGTAGCTACTCTTGAGCACTAAGTGCTGTCGATTCACTGAATCGTTAAGTCCCCTGGAACAGGGATCTGAAGCTGTAAAGCTTGCTGACTCGTAAAGTCGTTAGTTCTTTGGAACTAAGTTGCTCGTAGAGCGTTAAGTCTTCCTCTGACTTAAGGAGCTGTGTAGCTCCGCTACACTTGGTAGCACTTGTAGTCAATCTACGCCTGAGTCTTTAAGACTGATCCTCTGTGAGGATGGAAAGCATCACTCCCCTATCTGAGGCCCAAAAGGTCGCGCTTGACAAGCTGACCGCATCTTTGGGTCCAGAGTACGTGGAGTTTCTTGTTTCACAAGGTCCTGAAGTGCTTAATGCACGTGTTGACGGCTTCATGCAGTATGAAGCGACCCTTTTAGGGCAGGTCCAAGACCAAATAGCGTCGGCTATGCCTACACGCTTCGTGTCTGTACCAGACGAAGAGGCTAAGCCTCGTCCACTTAAAGTGGACGTAAAAAACTACTCCGGCAAGGAGGGTGAGAATCTCATCCTCTGGATCCGTGAGATCGAGATGGCCATGAGATCAGGCCTGATCACGCTTGACCATCAACAGGTCTCGCTGGCTATCTCGAAGCTCGATGGTAGAGCTAGAGAATGGGCCTTGACGTGTAGCACGTCGGTGGACATAGCGTTTCCCACATGGGAGTCGCTCAAATCACAATTGGTACAGGTGTTTTCTCCACCTAACCAGGCTTACCGCGTGCGCTCACGCTTTCTTTCTACCCGCCAGGGTAAGAATGAATTATCGGACTATGTCCAAGAGCTGCGAACGCTCATGGCTGCAATGCAGTCTGACCCTCTGCCTGAAGCAGTCCATGTGACTATCTTCATGGAAGGTCTACGTACTGGCATTGCCAGAACCGAGGTTTTTCGGGTTCACCCCTCTACGTTTGAAGAGGCTGTGAGAATTGCTCTTAATGCTGAGCATAATTTCAAGTCGGCCAGACTTGGTTGGAATGGATACAATCCTCGCTCTGTGAGAGCAAACTATTCGGGTACCACTGCCTATAATAGGCCGGAACCGATGGATCTCAGCTATGCTGAAGATGGAGGTGAAGCTGAGCTTCGAGCTGCTGAGCAGCAACACGTTGTAAGACGATGCTTTATGTGCGGAAGCACTAAACACTTGCGGCCTGGTTGCCCTTTGCGTAAGCAACGCCAGACTACGAGCCAACACTCGACCCCCGAGTCAGAAGTCTGGCATGGCACGGGGAAATGCCGACACCCAGTAGGCGCGGGGCGCCCTACTGGGGAAGAACTATGTTCTGTTACACCTTTAGGAGGTAAAGGAATGCAGGGCTTAGCCCCAAAGAGTACCATACCTACGGGTATGGTGCGTGGATACAAGTCTGGCTTGTTGGTCGCCGAGGCGAAAATTAAGGGCTTCGAGAAGCCTTGGTCGATATTGATCGATTCTGGAGCGTCTTGCAATTATGCTCGACGCCGTTCCCTTGAGGGAAGTCAGCGTTATGTTGAGGCGCTTACAGCGCATGAGGGTGATTCTATCACGGTTCGTTTAGCGACTGGAAGTCGCGTAACGGTGCCTAAAGTTCCATTGAACTTAGGTATAACGTTTTTAGACTTTGACAGTATTGAGCGCTGTCTTGTCCTAGATTTGGACTCGAGATATGATCTCATCCTAGGTATGGCTTGGCTTGAGCGCCATGAGCCATGGATTGATTGGAGGTCTAAGACCTTAGGCGCTACGCGCAATGTTCCTAGCGAAGCTTTGGAGAGTCATGAACCCACCTTTGCTAGGCCGCAAAAGCGCTATTGGCGCGAGCCTTTGACAGAAGATGTCAATGTGCTGGATATTGGAATGTCCGAGTTATCTAACTCCCATGTTACAAACATAAGTTTCGAGCCTAGCTCGTCTAAAACTAGTGAAACGGCACGTACTCCGTTGAGTGGTACTCGTTGTGATAACGAGTCACTGCATGCTGAAAGCATGGTTGGCCTAGGGGCCGAGTGATCAAGGACGTGATTCCTTTGATGTGTGTATGGTGGCACGTGAAACTACACCGAGTGCGGTCGGCCGTGAGAGCACCGCACTGAATGTCGGTAATGACATTGTTGGCGATACGCCGTATAGTGTGGGCGGCCGTGAGGGCACCACACCTAATGTCAGTAATGACATTGTTGGCGATACGCCGTATAGTGTGGGCGGCCGTGAGGGCACCACATCTAATGACAGTAATGACATTGTTGGCGATACGCCGTATAGTGTGGACGGCCGTGAGGGCACCACGCTTAACGCCGGTAATGGCGTTGTTGGCGATTCGCCATATGGTGTGGGCGGCCGTGAGGGCACCACACCTAATGTCGGTCAAGACAAAAGCTCTCGTATAGAGCATACTATGGTTGGTAGTAACCATGGGGACAATATTGTCCCGACCCCTAAGGGGAGTAAGGTCTCGAAGAGACAATCGAGACGCCGAGTAGCAGCTGTAAAGCGCCAGGCGTCCTCACAGTCACATAGTGAGATTATCAATACACTGTATACACTTGTTAATGGAGTGACTGGTCGGGTTGATGGCAGTGTTTGCCTTGAAACCCTTCCATCCGTGGACGCTCTTTGTGAGCTAGACGAAATGTCTGATGGCGAGTTTAGCCAGGCCTTGAAGGCAGGAGAGTTATCCGAGTTAGCGGTCATTAGACCTGATACTGAGTTGAACTCTTCCTCGTTAATGGATGAGTCTGTCCTAGAGGATACAAAGGCGGCACTTAGTGCACGAAGTGGATCTTCGATCCTTAAAGATCCGTCGGATCCGTTCTATCCTTTAGTCAAGGAATTTCAAGATGTGGTGTGTCACAACCCACCTTCTGCCTTACCTCCCGATAGAGGTGTACGTCATGAGATTGACTTGGTTCCTGGAACTAAATACTGTGTAACACGGCAGTGGCCTTTGCCTAAAGAACAGTGCGACGTCATTGACGATTTCTTTCGTGCTAAGCACGCGGCTGGGATGGTTCGTGAGAGCAAGTCTCCCCACTCAACACCGACATTTTGTGTCAAAAAGCCAAATGGCAAGTGGCGTATTGTGCATGCTTACAATAAGCTTAATGCAGCTACTATACCGGCGCAGACGCCTATTCCTCGAAAGGATGTTCTTCAGAACAATATGGCGGGATGTACACTGTACAGTGCACTCGACTTAGTCGATGGTTATTACCAACTGCTCATGCGAGCAAGCGATATTCCGCTAACAGCGGTGAGTACTCCGAGCGGTATGCTTTGGGAGTGGCTCGTTATGCCGCAAGGGCTATCTAACGCCCCGGCTACGTTTAACCGGTTGGTAACGCAACTATTCAGACCTCATCGAGGCTATGCACAAACGTACTTTGATGACATTTTTGTCCATAGTCGTGCAATGAATGGGCGATCAGATGTGGATAACCACATTGATCATTTACGAGCTGTGCTCGAGTGCATGCGAACGAATAAGCTGTATGCGAACGCATCGAAGTGCATCTTTGGTGCAGAAGAGATTCCCTTTCTAGGGTGCTTCATTGGGAAGCGAGGCCTTCGAGCGGATCCCGCTAAGGTAAAAGCCATAGTCGATTGGCCAGTCCCCAAGAACCAAAAGGACTTGCGTAAATGGCTTGGCCTTGCCAATTACTTACATAAGTATAGTGCAAATTACGCAGATATGGCTCGGCCATTGTCCAATCTCCTTAAAAGGATGTGGGTTGGTGTTGGGGTAACACCGAACATAATGCTTTTGAAGCAGTTAAGGAGAGTCTCCTCCATGCGCCAATTTTGGCTTTGCCCGATTCTGGCCGGCCTTTCAGTGTCGTCTGTGACGCATCTGACTTTGCCATAGGCAGTGCTCTGTTACAAACAGATGTCGACGGACGCGAACGCGTCATCGCATTTGAATCTCGACAGCTGAAAGCTGCTGAAAAGAACTATCCTGTTCATGACAAAGAGCTACTTGCTATGAAGTACGCTCTTGTCAAATTCAGAGTCCATCTGCTTGGCTCGAAGCCATTTGTGATCTATACCGATCATGCGTCATTGCGCACTGCGACACAGTCGCCTCATCTCTCACAGAGAATGGCTCGTTGGCTATCTTTCTTTGCCGAATATAACTTCGAGGTGAAGTACAAGCCAGGTAAGCAAAAACGCTTTGGCTGATGCGCTATCGCGTCGACCTGACTATGAGCTTGCTCATGTTACGACCCTGTCGTCGTCAGTCCCTGACTTAATTCGTGCGGCATATGCCAAGGACGATCAGTGTGTAGCTTTGCTACGTGCTCTTGGGAGCAATGAGTTTAAAGACTCGGAATAGAATTGTCGGCACGTTTACGTGCGAGGCTACATCGATATTCCATCGATAATGGCCTATTGTGCTATCGCACGGATATTGAGGACAACCCTCGTATCGTAGTACCTCATAATGAGGAATTAAAGTATCGGATCCTCTATGAGGCACATGATACTGCTTTAAGTGGTCATCTCGGTCGTGAGAAGACTTATAGCTCGGTGAGCCAAAGCTATTGGTGGCCCAAACTTTATAAGTGGGTGCGCACCTATGTGCGTACGTGCGAAACGTGTCAACGGGTAAAACCCTCGGCACATGCGGCGGCGCCGCTGGCTAGTTTGCCAGTACCCAGTGGTTGTTGGGAGTCCATGAGCATGGATTTTGTGTTTGGCCTACCGAAAGATTCGGAAGGCAACACTGGTATTGTGGTCTTTGTTGACCGATTGAGCAAGATGGCTCACTTTAGCGGCTGTGCCGGATAGCATCGATGCGGAAGGTACAGCAAAGCTGTTTATCGACCGTGTGTTTCGCCAACATGGCTTGCCTGTGGCAATTATCTCTGATAGAGACCCCCGCTTCACTGGGAAGTTTTGGAAGTCTATCTTCAAGGTGCTTGGCACTCGATTGGACATGTCCACAGCGGATCATCCGCAGACCGACGGTCAAACTGAGCGTGTAAACCGCGTCATCAACGACATTTTGCGCAGTATTTGCGCTGATACGCCTAGGCGTTGGAGCTCAATGCTCCCTGTTGTTGAGTTTGCGTTGAATAACGCTGTTCATGCCTCAACAGGCTTTACTCCGTTCTATATAAACGGTCTCACTCACCCTCGCGTTCCGTTAACGCTATCACTACGTGAATCAGGGCTTGGTGGGGGAGAGGTTGCCGATCGGCTTGCTGATATCAGCCCTGCTACTGTTCAAAAACAGGTAAGCGAGTTTCTCGCAACGCGATTAAATGTCCTAAGACATGTGCGTGACCCAATGGCTGATAGCCAAGATACCCAAAAACAACAAGCTGATGCCAAAAGCAGAAATTGCATTGAACGTTATGAGGTCGGAGACCAAGTACTACTCAATGCTAAAAATCTACCTACAAATGTAGTGTCTGCTGTCTTTAAGACAAAGTTGCGTCCACGCTTTATTGGACCGTTCACGGTCACGGCCAAAGGGACTTGCGTATACGCTAAACCTCCCACGCAAATTGCGCACACATCCAGTGTTCTACGTAGGCTTACTTAAGCCGTACCGGGATCCTTCCCATGTGAACTTGGAGGCGCTTGCGCCGACGACAAGGGCACCGCCCCGGATTGCTGTAGACGAATCAGCAAGTCCAACTGAGCCTCGCTCCGAGTTTGAGCTTGCTCCATCGCCTGAAGGCGGTTTTGCATCGCATCCAGCATGCACTGGGACTTACCCAAGGCCGCTTGAAGACCCTTCACTTCGAGAACCAATTTCTCGTGGGCCCTCCACCGGTACACCGGCCGCCACCGACGTTGCTCGATGAGCATGGGTGTCGTCAATTCCATGTCGAGAGACTACTGAAACGACGTCGTCGTCAGGGCCAATATCAGTATCTGGTAAAGTGGCGTGGGTACCCTGAGTCTGAAAACTCATGGGAATTTGAGGTACCCCTTCGGCAAGACTGCCCATATGCTTTGGAGGCTTTTGAGCATCGTGGCCATGGTCATCGCGAGGCCGAGGCCGTTCACCACCACTAGTGGTGCGGGTTGGCGGGTTGTTGGTCACAGACTGACCAGCACTCGCGGCTACCTTAGTAGCCGAAGCATAGCGCGTGCGCTTGCGCAATTGGCCTCTGGCCTTAAGCTTGGCATAATCATACCGAAGCTTGCGTTCGAGACGCACATCCGCCGCTTGGGCACTAGCCCTTAGAGCAAAAATGTTGCTGAGGCGACGCACATAGTGCACCCAGTGAACAAAGGCATCGTCTTCTTCACTCGCTGTTTCGCCTGCGAGCAGGAGAATGGGTATACCCTTCATCGGTGGAACTGGTGCACCACGTGCTTGCATGTCAAGGCGTGCCTTGTATTGACTTTGAGTCGTTAGGTGCGGCTCCAGGTACCTCTCACGAAGTGCCTGGCAGCTCACCACCTCCTCAGGAGTCTTAGGCCCATGGCCAATGACCCACGTTGCCAATGTTTGGCCGGCCGCTTGACGCAGACGTTCCTCCACACTGGGTGGGGTGAACACATAATCACGCTGGCGTTCAAGGGTTGCAGTCATCTGTGCATAACGCTGAGCGTTTTGTTCTCTTTGAACAAGCAGTTGTTGTTGCTCATCGAGCGGGTTCGCGATGATAGTCTCATCAAACCCAGATGCTGCACGCTGCGCTGGCGGCGCGCTCGCACCTCCACGTTCAGCGAACGGATTTGGGGTGTTCGAAAGTTGTGCCTCAGGCATCAGTGAGCCGGACGTTGTCCCTGTGTCACCGCGGACACTGGTATCGCTACCATAGTCCACCTCTTCCTCTATTCCGAGGTAGTCACACAGAGCCTTTGACTCGTTTGGTGATGAGGACATCGTGCTAGAGCGTACGTTACCGTGAGGTTCACCGTACGCGCACTGTTCTCGCTGAGAATACGAGTTCGATTGACGTTTTGGGTAAACGTCAGTCTGGTGGGGGAGGGTGTAACGGGGTTGCACGAAATCATGGTACTTTGTACCAGAGGTGTTACACACCTGAGGGTTCGCTTCTGTGAAGGTGATATAGAATATCTTATCGGTTTGTAGGGGCTGACAAGTGTCAGCCATTAGATACGAAAGATCTTTGAGTAGGATTAAGATATTCTATAGGCTTTAACATTAAATAAAATCAGTTCCCATTTTGATCTGAAAGACGCGTGGCTTGCGAGCCGTCTTGATCGTTGATCTCTGATCACTAAGAGTTAGCAACACCTCCTTGAGGTAGCTACTCTTGAGCACTAAGTGCTGTCGATTCACTGAATCGTTAGGTCCCCTGGAACAGGGATCTGAAGCTGTAAAGCTTGCTGACTCGTAAAGTCGTTAGTTCTTTGGAACTAAGTTGCTCGTAGAGCGTTAAGTCTTCCTCTGACTTAAGGAGCTGTGTAGCTCCGCTACAGACTCCGAACGTCCTCCGTCGAAGGTCATTGCTCCATCCAACAACAATGAGCGGCCTCTGCTCCAGCTCTGACAGTGTCCAGCTCCAGCTGCGCTCCTTCGTGTCCTTTGATGCGGACGACGACATGGCACAGCTCATCCTCGAGGTGCGGTGCTGTTATATCCATCCTGTCTGCGTCGGCAATACCGTCACACGACCACTAACGTAACTCGATACTATGATCACATGCCATTCTGTTGCAGGAACTGTCGTACATGCGGCGCTCCTTCACGGGCGTAGCAGCCGAGATCGCCTGCTCTCCGTCCAGCTCTTGCTCCACAGGACTCAACGTTATCTCGGAGGACGGCGAAGAGGACGAAGGCGCCTAGGCTTTGCTAATCAAGCTGCTACTTTAGGACAGGAGGACAAAGGTGACGAATGGGTGAACGTACGTGGCGGTCTGGTGCTCTGCACTCGCGCTTCCATTGGGTTCAGCGTCCGACGTGATAGACGCGTTCGAGCCAAAGTCTCACGTAGAGAAAAAGAGAGAGTTAGAGTCGTCAATAGCACCGCGTTATTTATCGAAAGGGTTTGCAGCAGATGATTCTCGGGTGGAAAGCAAACAAGAGTGAGATGGGAGAGGAGCACGCTCTGGAGCTCGCCATTCATCCAAGTAGTTTTGTTGTTGATGAAGCTGATTCAAGTCCCGCATATTCACGTACGCATTTGGGGGGGTCGCGGCTAGGGAATGGGCAGTGTTTTGTGGGTCAAATGTGAAAGTGCTGATGAAATTTTGCGTGTTAGAAGTATAGAGTTGATCTATTCACACCCCTTGTCCTTGAATTCATACCGTTCGCACAACTTGCTATCCACATCCGTTTTGCCAAATCTTAAATTATATCCGATCACTCATACTCACTATCTACAAGGAACACTTATAAGGGGCTGTATTTTCTTCCTAACCTTATTTTGCACCTTTTTATCGAAGTTCGTGCTTCGCCAAAAGAAAGCGCACCTGGCGGTTGATGTAGGATCGAAATCGTTATTACGGTAAGTATACGAATCTAGGACTTCTCCTGGAATGTATTTATGATTGACTGCCTATTTAATACCGTTATTGGTTGTCGTGAGGATGTAAAAAATCGACCCCCATAGCGAGGTTGCCTTTGTAGGGAAGTACGTTTGTTGCAGCAGGGAGACGATAAGATTCTGTATTCATGCTTTTTGTCTCCTCTGCTACCGCGCCCTCCCTCCAAGCGTTTATCACCACTAATTTTGCCAAGCAGCTGCTGTAACGGGGCACCCTGAAGCTTGTACTGGTGACAGTACAAGCTACTTATTCTGATGACAGAATAAGGCGGTGCCTCGTAACTTCACGTACACTCGTACGTGCAGAGGAAGACGGTAAGAAGAAGCGAGTACTTGGTTAAAGTAAAAAGTAGAATTGTATTTATAATAGTTAATGTCTGCAATAAATCACTATTTATCTTCATCTAACCATGTCTAAATACAAATGTGTAAATCAGTTATCTGCTCACCACTCATTGCGTGCGTCTGTCGTGGCGCGTCTTCGTTGGTTGATATAATGGCCTATATCAACCAATTAGGAACTACTTGTAAGTGCTACAGAATATTTGTCCTTATGACAATATTCTGAGAATATAACTCTTATAGTTATATTCTATTAACAATTTCTTATAAATTGTTATGTAACGATTCACCCCGTTACATCACCCCCCCCTTAACCATCAGTCACTTTAGTGACTGATTGACTAAATGGATACTCGTCCCAAATCATTTGGGACGGGGTTTGCACTTGTTGGTCCGCGTCCACTTTCCAACATCTCATCGCATGGTAAACAAGCCCATGCGATGCGCGAACAAAGGCCGCCGAGAGCGCGTCTGCACGTCTCTGTGCGGACGCCGAAGCAGAAACAACAGCAACTGATGTCTCATCGGTTGCTGAAGCGACCCAGCCTGTGTCACTTGGTGATGCAGGCGCTGGTCATGAAGACACTCATGTCTTCACAGAGTACGAGCTCGGTGTCTCGTACTCTCCTGATACGGATGACGGATCCGTATCGACGGCGATTGAATCTAAGCCGCCTGCCAAGCGTGGCATGGACGATGCTTTGCGTCGCAGCATCTTTGGTTCATCTGATGAATCAGATGAACCATCGCCGAAGCGTAGGCGCTCGAGGTCGCGAGACTCGGGCGCTAATAGTGGTGTCGGTTCTCCTATGGACACCACTTCACAGCGAGGTGCCAGTACTTCTGTCGGCACATCGCAGGAAGAGCGGGATCGCAATGTCTTGCGTCTCGCTCCCGAGAAGAAGGCATGGATGCCTCCAAAATCCGTCATGGATCACTTGTCGGCGACGACGAGTGATCGTTATCGAACACGGTTGTTCGATTCGTCAAGGATCCATCACCTTGACCCCAGTGCGAAAAACTATCGCGCTGAACATGAATTCTTCATCGATGCTTTCTTTAGACATCGATGGTACAGTGGGAATCACAAACGTGATGGTCCCTCACTACTTCAAGCGTGGAACGCCTACATCCATAACATTGAGGATGTAGGTCGTGACGCTTGGAACGACAAACTTATCAAAGCTCGTGATAAGTTTGAAAAGCGAACCCCGCCAGGTGCACGCTACAAGCTGCATCGTCTGTCTAGGGAGAAAGGATTACCCTGCCTCTCCTGGGGAGACTCGTGCCCATGTTGTGTGAACAACTCTCCACGAGCACCTAAGGAGGCTTACCTCCCTAATAGCCCGTGGTGGCGCGTACGTATCTCTAGTGAGATGTAAGAAGGGATTGACAACCTGAAATCCCTTTACGACCGTGCCGGGAAGACTTTCTCCGGCGGTCCTTCTGCGGCACAGGATGTGCCGCGTCGTACTGCTCAACCAGACCCAGTACGTCGATCATCAGTTGGGAGCGGGGCTCCCAAGAATCCCAGGACGGGGGATAGCCGCGCCACCGGACGAGATAACTCGTCCGACGTCCGTTCACGTCGCGGTGGTTCAACAGCTGCTCAACTAGATAGCGCTGGCCACCGCGAGAGTCCTCTAATGGAGGTGGAGGAGGAGGAAAGACGCTCTCCACACGATCATGTGGATCGGTGTGTTCCCGAGAGCTTCTTTGATCGCGTAACGCAAGGGTTACGCGACGAACTCGAGCATGAGCGGAATAGGCGTCTCCAAATGGCGGACACTGCCTCGAAGCATCGAGCTGAGTTTGCCTTTGCTCAGCTTGAGAACGAGAGATCTCTGACATCTCTTCGTGACGAGCTAAGGGTAGCTCGTGGGATTGCTGATCGGTCTCGGGATGAGATAGCTGATCTTCAGACCCTTGTTGATGCCCACCATCGGGAGCACAAGGCTCTCTGCGAGATGCTTGAGCGCAAGGGCGTTCTTCATCGGAAGAAGCAGCGTACTGATGGTACGGCTTAAGCCGACCAACGTAAAACGTGGGATGCGTTCGCATCTTACGTGGTAACTCGATCGTGTATGCATTGCCTAGGCGGTGCAATACACGAAATGGGCCGATGTACTTGGGTAGTAGTTTACTGCTACCCAAGTTAGTCACTACATGCTTTGGTAGATTAACCGTAGACAGTAGGACTAAGTCACCTTTATTAAATAAAAGAGTGTTTGCCCTTCCATTCTTGTCTGCGTTTTGCTTTTGCTTATCCACCGCTTCGGCGATGGAGTCTTGCACAAAACGGACTACCGTTTCACGAGCCAGTATGAACTCATCTGATGACTCGTTAGCTTCAGTGTGCTGTGAGCGCACTGCAGCAACATCAACCTTTTCTTCAGTGAGGGCTTCCGCACTCTCACTGGGATCATCTTCTTCAGTGAGGGCTTCCGCACTCTCACTGGCATCATCTTCTTCGATATCGATGTTATCGATATCGGCATCAAACGCAATGACTTCTTCGTCAGAGAGTGATGAGCGTGAACCAAATCGGTTTTTGCTCGCGCGAGTCCCTCCCCCCTTAAACCAGAGTTACACTCTAGTAAGGTGGGTACACGCGGATGGCGCAAGCCATTCAGGTAAAACGGTGTATGTGTCGTAGACGCATGCACCGGGTTGTTGATGGCAAACTCTACCATTGGCAAAAAGTCACTCCAACTCTTAAAGGAGTGTACGTATCCTCGAAGTATCTCTTCAAGGACACGATTGGCACGTTCCGTCTGACCATCTGACTCTGGATGACCAGATGTTGACATCTTCAAGCGCCGTTCCGAGTGATTTGAACACGGAACGCCAGAAATCAGCAGTGAATCGTGGATCTCTGTCTGATACGAGTTCACGGGGCAACCCATGAAGTCGGAAGATGGTGTCAATAAAGACACAAGCACAGCCACTTGCCGTGATTGTCTCTGGTACAGCAACAAGGTGTACCATTTTGCTGAATCTGTCAACAAATACGAGAATACCCGTATTCCCGCGTGCGTCTTTGGGTAACCCGAAGACGAAATCCATTGAGATGGATTCCCAGCACTCAGCCGGAACCGGTAGAGGCTGTAAAGGTGCACGCAGTGAAGGACTTGACTTCACTCGTTGACAGACTTCGCATGCGCGAACATACTTTCGCACAAACTGATACTGGCGGGGCCAGTAAAAGTCTCGACTTACCGTGAGATATGTTTTCTCTCGGCCACGATGTCCTCCTATAGGAGCATCGTGATACTCGAACATGATCCGCAAACGCATATCAGTATCATCTGGAATGACAACACGTGGTGTGTCACCAGAAACGGCTGTATAATACAGTAAACCGTTACGAGTAGTGTATCGATCTGATGCAGATCGATACGCAGACGACAATCGTTTCAACGATTCTCGAGATGGTTGGGAGAGATGTGTCAACAACTTCACTATCTCACCATCTCGGGCATACGCCCGCCTCACATCATCATACAACGTTGTAGATGGGACTGAGGACGTCATAACCGCTACAGTGACTGTCTCACTGTTGGGTTTCACGACTGTTTCAAAGTCGGGACGACGTGAGAGTGCATCAGCGACGACATTAAGTCGTCCTGGTTTGTACTCGACCGTAAAGTTGCATTCTGCAAAGAATGACAACCACCGCGCCATTCGTTGTGAAAGGTGCGGGCTGTTCACTGCCGTGCGTAATGACGCATGGTCAGTGTAAACAACGAAGGGTCTATCTCCTAATAGATAGACTCTGAACTTCGCGAGTGCATACTTCATGGCAAGGAGTTCCTTGTCATGCACTGGATAGTTCCGCTCAGCTGGTTGCAGCTGACGCGACTGATAGCAGACGACGCGTTCAACGCCTTCAAGATCGTACTGCATTAATGCACAGCCGATTGCGAAATCGCTGGCATCACAGACCACATGAAATGGCCTGTCCTGATCGGCTATTGCTAGGACTGGGGATTGTATCAGGCTCGGATTGATACCATCAAAGGAGCGCTGACATTCAGCGTTCTATAACCACCTCTCGTTCTTTTTCAACAAACGAGAGAGGTGCACAGTCATCTCGGCGTAATTGCGTGAATACTTATGCAAATACGCCGCTAGCCCAAGGAATTTTCGAAGACCTTTGACATCAACCGGCACAGGCCAGTCGGTGATCGCCTCGATCTTTTCGGGATCAGGACGTACACCGTTCTTACCAACGATGCATCCAAGAAGTGGTATTTCGCTTGCGGCAAATATACACTTCTTGAGGTTTGCATACAGTTGATGCTTTCGCATGATTGTAAGAACCTGTCGGACGTGGTACCTGTGAACCTCAACGTCCGACTTTCCATCCATAGCTCGACTATGGATGAATACGTCATCGAAATAACTCGGCGCTAATTATCGTACTGGTCTCAACAGATGTGATACACATCTGTTGAACGTGGCAGGGGCATTACTGAGCCCTTGTGGCATTACTAGCCATTCCCAGAGCATGCCGCTAGGCGTGCTAACTGCGGTATAGGGTATATCCCGTTCCCGCATAAGGATTTGATAGAAGCCATCCATCAAATCCATGGACGAAAAGATGGTACTCTTTGACATACCATCAATGATTACGTCCTTCCTCGGTATCGGCGTCTGAGCCGGTACCGTTGCAGCGTTCAATTTGTTAAACGCGTGCACTATCCGCCACCCTCCTGTTGCTTTTCGCACACAGAAGGTCGGAGAGCTATGTGGGGAAGTTAATTCCCTCACATGGCCCGCTGCTAAACGATCGGCAAAGAACTTGTCGATCGCAAGTACTTGTTCACGAGGCAGTGGCCACTGCTTCATGACACAGTACTTCGAGCCTGGTTTAAGCTCGACCTCGTGTCGAATACCTTTATCCTTCGGTAATTCGCACGGAACAGTTTCAGGGAATACATCCTTGAATTCAACCAAATCTTCATAGAGAGGATTTTTCTTGAGCGATTCCCACGATTGGGAGTCATATCGCTCAATTCGTGTCTTTTCATCTAGGACACTCTCGTCCATAGATGAACTAATGAGAACTCTCTCGTTCTCAGTAAACACTGTTGCTGACCTTATGTCGGTTACACACTTGTCGTCAGCGACGAGTATGCAGATCTGCTTGACTTTGCCACTACGCAGATCACGCAAGAACCTTTTATGTTCGAGCGTTGGCAACTGAGTGATCTCTGAAGTTAACTTCGGAGGCGCAATCAGATCAAGTGTATAAGCGCCTACACTTGATCCGTTATTGACTATGACATTCAATGTCTCTGTCATTTCCTGGGTACTTATTCCCTCAGACTTCGAAGGACTTATTCCTTCGTCTTCCCGGGGACTTATTCCCGCGGGTTTCGGGGTACTTATTTCCGCCGTATTTGTAATCTTGGGACTTATTCCCTTTACTTCCTCTAGCTGGGGTTGCGCAACCACAGCGAGATCCTCTACGAAAGACTCTCCAGTCGATCTAGAATTATCGTTTCGCTTAACCTGAGCGATCGATTGTTTCTCTTCTAGATGTTCCCCGCTAGGGATACATCTTTGTCCCGGTCCACTCGACTTATTCGAGCGGTGGACCTTCGGCGCAGCCTGTGTTTCCTCACAGCCGCCGGAACTTTACTCCGAAGTGTAACCATTTGCTACACTAAGGTTTTGTGCAGTCGTACTAACGACCGTACCACAAGTGAGGCCATCGCACTCACTCGTAGTACATCCACACGCTTGTGGACGCTCCAAAACGTTCATCAGATGGCCATTTGATAAACAAGCGGCAGGTATCGTTACTGTTCGATGTTGCCAGTTAACCCGTGCTTCGTACCTTCTGAGCCACGGTATTCCAAGGATGACATCAAATTTGTCATCCAAATCCAATACGATAAAGTCATCGTCATATTGGGTATCTTCTAGCGTATAGTGGATCTTCACTATACGCTTCATGACGGTTACGGATGCGCCTGTCGCAAGACGTACCGTCATCCTCGTAGGAGGTGTGTCACATTCACTGAATTTAAAGTGACCATCTTCTAGCGATTGGCGTCGCACAAAATTGTTCGAAGCCCCACAATCGACTAGAGCTCGAAGGGACAACTTATTCGTCACTTTGAGTTTCAAGGTAATGAGTGAGATCTCACTACCTAGAGCAGCAACGCACAACGTTTGTGTGATGGGAGCAACCTTCATCAAGAGGCCTGCAAATACTCTTGACATTGCTGGACCAGTAGGGTGCTCCGCACCTACTGATCCTGTCCGTTTTTTGACGGTCCATCACGTTGTTGCGTCTTTGCACCAACTGCGGACCCGCGTCCCTGCCCCTTTCTCATGGGTGGACGGTCACTACGCCCAGTGTTGCGAGACACTGGACGAGGGGCACTACACTCGTAAGCGTAGTGTCCTGTCTTTTGACGCCTGTTGCATTTCTGCAACTTCTTGTAGTCTGTAGAGCGAGCCTTCTCGCTCTCTACATAACAGAGTTCCATCGGCTCTGGACCTCCGTTGTCATATCGTCTCGGTTGACGATATGATGTCGAGCTGGCGCGAGCCTGTCTCAGACTGAAGTCTTCCTGTTCCGCAATGGAAATGGCTTGTTCTAGTGAATCTAGTTAAAGCCGGAACAGGTGAGTCTTGACGGGACCATCCGCAAGACCCTGCATGAACACCGAAACCAACGTGTGTTCATCCACCGGATTGGAACTTATACAACTCGTGAGATGTCGTATATGTTGAGCGTAAGCGTGCACATCACGCTTACCCTGCTTGAGCTTCAAGAGTTCGGTTCGAGCTCTGAACTCAGCTCTAGGCGGTTCAAACGTTTGTCTGAGCCGCGACTTGAAGACTTCCAACGACCCAAACGCATATGGGTCGTGCAGCTTGAGCCCCAGTGCCCAAGTCTTGGCACGTCCTGCCAGATTTGACTGGGCAAATGCAACTTGCATATCCCCGTCGTCGATGCGACGCGCCCTTATGGCGTCATCCAATTCGACGAACCATCTCAAGAGGGAGTCTTCTTCGACCCCCCTATACTTTGAGATGTCAATCTTCAAAGTCTCGGGCCGACGCGAGTGCATCGACCCGCCAGCAGCAGCCTGCTGCTGTCTCAACAGTTCAAACTGTTGAGCACCTTGTTCTCTCAACAACTCTGCTTGTTGAGAACCTTGTTGGTGAAGCAAGGCTACTTTCTCGCGTTCAGCGTCAAGTTCATTTTGAATGAACTTGGCGATAGTAGCATGTTGGGCATCTCTATTGAGAGCCTCTAGCATGACGCTAACAGCATGGATGCCCATGGTCGAACCCATTCGTTCAACCGCATCCCATTCGACATCGCTCAAATGGGAGAAGCCGTCACGCGTAGCGTGAAAGCTTTGGTCATCTTCATCATCCAACATATTCATGTTGGATGTGAACGCGGTCCTTGGACGGACTACGAAGTGCTACCAGGTGTAACGGGGCACCCTGAAGCTTGTACTGGTGAAAGTACAAGCTACTTATTCTGATAACAGAATAAGGCGGTGCCTCGTAACTTCACGTACACTCGTACGTGCAGAGGAAGACGGTAAGAAGAAGCGAGTACTTGGTTAGAGTAAAAGTAGAACTGTATTTATAATAGTTAATGTCTGCAATAAATCACTATTTATCTTCATCTAACTATGTCTAAATACAAATGTGTAAATCAGTTATCTGCTCACCACTCATTGCGTGCGTCTGTCGTGGCGCGTCTTCGTTGGTTGATATAATGGCCTATATCAACCAATTAGGAACTACTCTGTAAGTGCTACAGAATATTTGTCCTTATGACAATATTCTGAGAATATAACTCTTATAGTTATATTCTATTAACAATTTCTTATAAATTGTTATGTAACGATTCACCCCGTTACAGCTGCCCTTCTTTAACGGGGTAGCCCGTTACATGATATTGACACCAAACGGTGTCAATAGGGAGATTGTCTAGCATGACAATTCCCTTCCAATATTATCCAAAATGGATTATATTGAAGGAATACTATCCCCTTTGCAGATAATATTCATGCACTGCTCAAAGATTGGTTGATAAAAGATATGTCAACCGAAGATTACCACCAATCGCTGCTAGACGCGCGCAATGAGTGGTGAGCAGGTTGTCGACATATGACAATGTGGATTATTATAGTTCGATAAAAACTGAAGTTATATTGATAGCTTAACTATATTGAATACAGTTTTCTTTTTACCCATACTCAAACTAGCTACTTGAGTTGATTAGCTTCCTCTGTACGTACTCGTGTACCAGGTGTAACAGGGCACTCCGAACAAAGAGTGCTCCGTTACATTCCTCGTTTCCTACGTCAACCTTCTTTCCTCTTCCTCTGTCTTTCTCGTTCCTTCGACCTTAATCTCCTTACGCGCGCCCATGTCCTTGTCGCGTACAATGACGCACCCACATCACCGGCTTCCGCTCCTGTAGCTCCTTATCCGCGTCCCACCCTTACTGAATCCGCATGAGTCTGCGCGGCGCCCATATCTTAGTTGCGTCGAGAATCTTCGTCATCAAGTCCGCGATCATCAGCTCGGATGGAACATGCTGCGCCGTGACGATCCCGCGTTGAGTGAGGTCGCACTGATGTTTGTGTCGCACGTGATGCAATTGGCATATATCAAAGAAGCCTCGCCTTCGATCTGGCTGATGGCTGTCTGATTGTCCACATGCATCAGCATAGGGACAGCCGTTGCCACGCCCACCTCTCCGGGCATCTTGTGCAAGCTAATGAGCTTGCGTGCAACTTCAGACGCCGCGACAAACTCGGCCTCCGTTGTCGAAAGGCTCACACCGCCCTGTTTCTTGGCGGTCCACAACACCACTATCCCATTTAGGAGCACGACGACTACCTTAAGAGACTTCCGATCCTCTTTCTTAGCTGCAAAGTCAGCGTCTAAGTAGGTTTCGATCTGCAACGGGTCGCGACTGGGTCGCGCCGGCGCCATCTTGAGCTTAAGCGACTCAGTGCCCTATAGATACCGTACGATAAGCTTGGCGAGTTTTTAATCTGCACCCGCGGTGCATGCGTCTGTCTAGTCGCGTCGTGCGCTGCACATGCAATGTCCGGCCTCGAGCACCTCGCGACCCATAGAAGGCTCCCGACGAGCGACTGAAACGCGTTTATCGTTTCTTCACCATCTGCGCTCGTTGTTTCCAGCATTTCGTCTTCCTTACCTACCACCTCGTAGCAATCCTTTTCAATTAGCGTTTTTGTCGGATTCGCATCGCCCTTTCCATGAGCACGTAGGGCTTCCTTGATGGCCTCTTCCGAGTCAATGCGGTACGCGCCGTTGCTTCCTAGCTCCACTCTCATTCCTAGGAACTTATGGAATTAGCATAAATCCTTGGTTGACAGATACTCCGGGCTTGCGAAGAAGCTCTCGACCGCCGCGACGCTCGTTTCCATCGCCAGAAAATCTTTTACGTAGTCGCCGACAGCAGTCCAGTTTTCTCCTTCACGCTTGTGATACAGACACATGTCCGACACGCAGCGCACATATTCTGCATTAATTAGTCGCGAATGAAGAAACTGGCTCCAGATGCGCTCGTCTTGCAACAGCCCGTACAGTCTCCTCCACATTAATCAACACAACTTCCATTAATCAACACAACTTCCCTTGGATGCACAGCACCGATTTTTCTTAATGTGCTCTCCGACACGGCAAACCGCGTGGAACCTAAAAGGAGATGTCGAGGTGTGCTTCCTTCTTGGCACAAACATATATGTTCGGAATGTATCCGTGCTTGGACAACACCCCCCCACATCGTTGTGTGCGCCAGCACGACCTTTGTCGTCTAGGTATTGTAACGGGGCACCCTTTGTTTGGGGTGCCACGAAACTTAACGTACACTTGTACGCGCAGAGGAAGATAATCTACTTAAACAGCTAGTTTGAGTATGGGTAAAAGAGAACTGTATTTAATATAGTTAAGCTATCAATATAACTTGAGTCTTAATCCAACTAAATTAATCTACATTGTAGTATGACGACAACCTGCGCACCACCCATTACGCGCGTCTAGCAGCAATCGGTGATAACCTTAATTGATACGTCGTTATCAACTAATCTTTGATAAGCGCGTGACGTTTCCATAACAATATTATCCAAGATGGACGATATTGGTATGGAATTGTCACGCTAGACAATCTACCTATTGACACCGTTTGGTGTCAATATTAAGTAGCGGGATACCAGTCCACCACCCTCCCACATTAACCATCGATCACCCCGGTGATTTAATTAAATTGATTTGAGACAGCATGATCACCGTTAGATCACTTTGAGAAAAGTGAGCACTTGTTGGGTAAATCTAACGCATTTGCCATTTTTTGCATGGTCTCCAAACCCATGCGGTGCGCTGGGGAAGAGAGTACTTCTCAGGCCTCGACAAAAAATAATCATTCACCTGCTGTTGCAAGTGAGCAACAGGCAGTGGCTGTTGCTACTAGTCCATGTGGTGTGTGACAATGCATCCGCTGCGTCTGCAATAGGTGCTATGACTCGCAATGTGGATGGGCCCGATGCAGAGCTCATTTATTCGGGCGAGTCAGACGATGCACCCGACTCGAAGGCAGAGCCTCCTACCTCCGGGTCACTTAGAGTGGAAACTGCAAGAACCAGTCGACCTGACTCTGGGAAACGTGGAGCCTTCGTGTCCGAGATTTTCGGACCGAGCGCTTCGTCTAATTAATCTTCGCCTCACGCAAGTAAATCGGACACTGTGAAGCGTGATGATGGTGGTGAAGCACCTTTGCGTCGCCACGAGTAAATTAACTCGAGGGATCGAGCTGCTACTGGTGTCAGTGCTCATGCTGACACCAAATAAGAGACTACGGACCGCAATTTCTTGCGCGACGATCCTCAATTGGAGTGTGCTTGGATGCCATCAATTAAGGAGTTGTTTTGAGTGGCCGGTTTTACCACCGAACGAGATCGAATCCCTTTGTTCGACTTTAGGAGGATCTGTCCTCCTAATTTCAGCACGAAAACTATCCGTGCTGAGGAAGAGTTCTTCACCGATGTGTTTTTCAAACATCGGTGGTACAATGGCAACCGTGGTCGAGACGGCAAAGCCTTGGTGCAGGGATGGAATGCCCTCATCCATAACATCGATTGCATTTACCTTGAGGCCCGGTCGGTAAACTTGGTGCAGCTTGCATCAGATTTGAGAAGCACAACCCATTCGGGTGCGATACAAGTTGCACCGGCTTCAAGAGAGGCAGGATTGCCATGTCTCTCGTGGGGTGATTCGTGTCCAGGTTGCCTGGACAACTCGAAATGTGCCCCTAGGGAGGCCCTAATGCTTCCGATTGGAGGGCGCGCATCTCTTCTGAGATGGCCGAAGGGATCGACGCCTTGCAATCCCTGTACTCCCGTTCGGGGAGGTCGTTTTCCTACGGCCCTCCTTTGAACGCAGAAGGTGCGTCTTGTAATACTGCTCGACGAGACCCAGAACATCAGCGATCAGCTGGGCACGAGGATCCCAGCTGTCCCAAGCCGGTGGATAGCCACGCCAGCGGACGAGGCAGCTCGTCCGGACACCATTCACGTCGCGGTGGTTCAAGAACGCTCCACCAGAAAGCGTTGACCACCGCGCGAACCCAACAAAGGAAGTGGTGGTGGCAAGAACCTGTGATGCGGCTTAAGGGTCGGATCAGCTTGATGTTTAAGAACTGAATCGTGTAAACGATCAGTTACACGATGATCTGGCTCATTAACGGACTCGTCGTTATGATTTACGTGACATTGTTAATGATAACTACAATCCCTTAGCGCACGATCGCTCAACCATTCGTGCCACGCTTTCGTTCGCGCAACTTGAGAACGAACGTTCGATTCGTTCTCTTCGTGACGAAATAATTGCAGCTCGTCAGGACATCGCTCAACTGCGTGAGCAGGTCACTTCGCTAGTCGACCAGACTGGCTCGTTGAAATGGGAACAGTCGAGGTTAGTATCAGCCCTTAATCGCGGAGGTGTTATTCGCCTCCCAAAAGGGCTCATACTGATAGTACGAGCGGAGAGGTCCTACGAGGCAGTTCGATCGTGTATGCGTTGCCCATGCGGCCGATACCACAAGCGGACGGACATACTTGGGCAGTGATTTACTGCTGCCCACGTTTATCACTCCGCGTTTTGGTAAATTTACTGTAGACAGTAAAACTAAACCTAATATATTGGATGAAAGAACGTTTGCTCTTCCATGTTTGTCTGTCTCTTTTCTGCTTGTCTATTGCATCTGCAATACAGTCTTGAACGAAGTGGACAACCGCTTAGCGAGTCAGCGGAAATTGCTCTGCTGATTCGTCCTTGTTAATAGCAGTGCGCTTTGTGCACACTGCCGAAAGAATGTTTTCTTTATCAGTGAGGGCGTCATCTTCCTCACTGTAGCAGTTGTTGGCGATGCTGGACATACCAGAATCGTCTTTATCATCATCATCGATGTCGATCACATCGGCATCAGCATCTATCACTTCGACATCATTGGCGACGTGTGATGAGCAAGAACCGGAACGGATGTTGTTCGAGTAAGTCCACCCCCCCTTAAAATAGAGTCACACTCTAAGAAGGCGGGTGAACGTAGATGGAGTAGGCCATTCACGAAGAACGGTGTAAACGAAGTCGACGCATACACCGAGTTGTCGATGGAGAATTTTACCATCGGCAAGAACTCACTCCAACTCGAAAACGAGTGGACGTTCCATCAAATTATATCTTCGAGGATGCGGTGGAGGCGTTCTGTCTGACCATCTGTTTCTGGATGGTCAGAAGTTGACATCCTTAAACGTGTTTCAAGTGAACGGAACACGGATTGCCAGAACTCCGCTGTGAAGCGGGGTTTTTAATCAGACACGAGTTCACGGGGTTACCCGTGAAGTCGGAAGATAGTATCGACGAAGACATGTGCACAGTCCTGGGCTGTGATCGACTCTGGTACAGCGACAAGATGTACCATCATGCTGAACCGATCAACAAACACAAGAATACCAGTATTCTTGTGAGTTTTTTTGGGAAAGTCGAAGACGAAGTCCATCGATACGGACTGCCAACACTCTGACGGAAACGGTAGAGGCTGCAAGGGTGCGCGGGGGAAAGGACTAGGCTTCACCAGTTGACAAAATTTGCAAGCGAATGCATTTGCGCACAAACTCATACTGGCGGGGCCAGTAGAAGTCACGACTCACCGTGAGGTTTGTCTTTTCTCTACCGCGATGTCCACTTGTTGAGTCATCGTGACACTTATACATGAGGCGCAGTCCCAAATCATAATGAGCGGAAACGACGACACGAGGTGTGTCGCCGTTGACTGCTGTATAGTACAGCAGACTATCACGAGCAGAATACGGTTCGGTTAAAGAGCGGTATTGAGACGACAAGCTTTTCAAAGCTTGATTACACGGATTGGATACGTAATCCATCAATCGCAGAAGAGACTCATCTTCTGCGTATGCTTTTCGCACGTCGTCGGGCAGAGTTGACGACGAAACACTCATTGATAGTGTCGTAACCGTAGAATTACCCCTACCGTTGGGTTGAGAGATCGGCTCGAAATTGGGCCGACGTGAAAGAGCATCGGCGACGACTTTAAGTTGTCCTGGTTTACACATGACGGAGAAGGGGTACCCTTGATAAAAAACAGCCACCTCGCCATTTGTTGCGAGAAGTGTAAACTATTCATGGCCGTGAGTAACGACGCATGATAGGTATAAAAGGTGAAGAGCCTATCTCTTAAGAGATATACCCGAACCTTAGCCACTGCGCATTTCATGGCAAGAATTTTCTTGCCATGAACTGGGTAATTACGCTCAGCTGCTTGCAGCTGACGCGATTGATAACAGACGACGCGATTAGCTTCGTCTGATTCATACTACATTAACGCGCAGCCGTTTGCAAAATTGCTGGCGTCACAGACCACGTGGAATGGCCTGTCTTGGTCTGCAATTGCCAACACAGGCGATGCGATTGTATCAAGCTTTTCGTGATACCTCCGAAGGAGTGCTGATAATCGGTACTCCAGGACCATCTCTCGTTCTTCTTTGATAAGTGAAAGAGATATAAGGTCATCTTGGCGTAGTTGCGCGAGTACTTGTACAAGTACTTCGCTACGACAAGGAGCTTTCGGAGTACCTTGGCGTTAACTGGCACAGGCCACTCAATACTCGCCTTGATCTTTTACGGATCAGGGTGTACGCCGTTTTTACCCACGATACAGCCTAGAAGTGGTATTTCGTTCGCCACGAATAAACACTTCTTGAGGTTCGTGAACAACTTGTGCTCTTGCATAAGTGTGATAACCTTCCGGACGTGGATTCTATGAGCCTCCTTGTCCGTCTTTCCATCCATAGCCCGGCTATGGAAGAAGACATTGTCGAAGTAACTCGGTACGCAATTTCGCACCGACCGCAACAGATTTGTAACACATCTGTTGAACGTTGCAGCGGCGTTAATTAGCCCCTGTGGCATTACTAGCCACTCCCAGAGCATACCACTCGGGGTACTCACTGCTGTGTAATGGTGCGTCCTGTTCACGCATGAGGATCTGATAGAATCCATCCATCAGATCCATGGACGAAAAGATGGTACTCTTTGCCATACCATCTATGATGACGTCCTTCCACGGTATCGGCGTCCGTGTCGGTACCGTTGCAGCTTTCAATGTGTTGAGCACGTGCACTGTCCGCCACCCTCCTGTGGCCTTTCGCACACAGAAGGTCGGAGAGTATGTGGAGAGGTGGACTCCCTCGAACGGCCTGCTGCATAGCGATTGGCAAAGAACTTGAAGATCTTTATTACTCGCTCATGATGCAGTGGCACTGCTTCATGTCACAGTACTTCGATCCCGGCCTAGGTTCGATCTATTATTAAGTGTCTTTGTCCAAATCAATTTGAATGACACAAATCCAGGGAAACGTCCTTGTTCCAAACAAATCCTTATATAATGGATTTTTGAATCTAGTTCCGAGATTGAGACGTGGATCGCTTAATTCGAATCTTTTCATCGATGGCACTTTCGTCCATCGATGAGCTGCTGAGGAACCTTTCGTTCTCGCAATTACAACTGCCAAGCGAATGTCGGTCACGTACTCGTCCTCTGTGACGAGTAAGTAGATCTTCTTGATATTGACACTACATAGATCTCTGAAAACCTGAAGTCAACTTCAGAGGCGCAATCAGAGTAAGTGCATAAGCGCCTATACATAACCTGTTATTTACTGAGACATTCAATGTCTCCGATTTTTCTAGGAATCTTTTTGACGGGCTGATGAGAACTAATTCCGTCAGGTTAGTGAGATTTTGATACCTCACCAATAACTGCTTGATGAAGTAATTCCTCGAGTATTTAGGGAATTATTTCCCCGACGTCTTTTAGCTGTTGTTGCGCTACTACAGCTAGGTCCTAAACGATTGACCTCTTAGCCATTCTAGGATCACCGTAAAGCCTATTGTGGGACCCGGTTTATTCTTAATTCAATTCGTTAGCTAGGCGTACACCCATGTCCCGATCCAATCGACTTTTTTTAGTGATAGACGTTCGGCGCTGCCGTGCATCCGCACAGACGCCGTCAGCTTTCTCCACAGTGTAAATTTTGTCACACTATGATATTGTGCAGTCGTACTAACGACCGTACCGCAAGTTAAGCCGTAGCACTCACTCGCAATACATCCGCACGCTTGTGGATGCTCCAAGACGTTCATCAGATGGACATCTAATAAACATATGGCAGGCATCTTCACAGTTCGATGCTTCAAGCTAGAACTTGGTTTGTAATTTCTGAATTAAGGCAAACATATTGTGACATCAGAAATGTCATCCAAATCAAGTACGATGAAAACATTATTTTACTGCAAATCTTCTAGCGTCCCACTGTACATTTTACTTAAAGTAATCGAAGCGCCTGTTGCTAGGAGTCCCGTCACCCTCGTCGGAGGGGTATCGCGCTCAACGAAGTTGAGCCAACGATCCTCGAACGACTGGCAACGAATAAAGCTCTTTATAGACCTCCAGTCTTGAAGGGTAAGAAATGGCACATGTTCTGTCACCTCTAGCTATAAGGTGATTAGGGGTACCTCATCACCAAGTGCAGAGACACACATTAATTATGAGTATGAAGAAACCTCCGATAAGAGATAAGCTTTTTCTGTTGAGGTTGCTGGATCAGCAGGGCGCTCCGTACCTACTGATCCTGACAATTTTTACTTTCCACTAAGCTGCTGTAATTTTGCAACAGCGTCGGACCCGCGTCCTTTGCCCTTATTGGCAATTGGTCTATCAGTGTGTTCAGTGTTTCGAAACACTGGGCGTAGGGCGCTACATTCGTAAGCTTAGTGTCCCAATTCTGACAGCGATTGCAATATAATCGCTTGATGGCTGAAGAGCAAGGTCTCTTGCTTTTAACATAACAAAGGTCCATATGTTTTTCGAGTTCTTGTCATCTTAGGGGACGATGTGAATTTGAACTAGCATGAGCCTGTTTCAAGCTTAACTCTTCCTGTCCGCGGCTAATATCATTTCTTGTTGCGTATCTTGTTTTAATCACAATAGGTGAGTCTTGACGGGACCACCCGCAAGACCTTGCATCAACACAGTAGTCAATGTGTGTTCATAAACCGGGTTGGTCGTGATAAAACTCGCAAGGAGTCATCTGTGCAGGGCGTTAAAGTAGTCATCACGCTAACCCTGCTTAAATTTCGAAAGCTAAGATCGAGCCTTGAAATCAGTCCTTGGTGGCTAAAACGCTTGTATAAGCCTAGTCTTAATGACTTCCAACGACCCAAACACATAAGCTTCGTGCAACTTCAGCCCTATTTCCCAGATTTAGGCAAGTCCATCCAGGTTCGATGAGCAAATGCAAGTCGCATTTGCTCATCGATCATGGACAAGCCCTTGTAGTGTCGTCCAGCTTAACGTATTATCTCAGAAAAGAGTCTTCCTCAACTCCTCTGTACTTTGAGCTGTCTATCCTCAAAGTTTTGAGTTTACGCGAGTGCGTCTCCCCAGGTTTAACCGGATGTACCTGCTGGTGTTTCAACAGTTTCAACTGTTAATCAATCTGTTCACTCATCAGCTATGCCTGTTGAGAACCTTGGTGGTGAAGCAAGGTTACATTTTCTTGTGACTCGTCAAGTTTATGTTGTATAAACATGTCGAAGGCTTCATGCTACCCAACTCTGTCCAGTGCGGACAGCATGGCAGAGACGGCATGTTCGCCTACGGTCGATTTCATTCGTTCGACCGCACTCCATTCAATAACATTCAAGTAGTATTAGCTTTCACGAGTGTCGTGAAACTTTTCGCTATCATCATCCAACAGATTTATGTTGGATAAAGAGGTTCCGGCCCTTGGACAAACTATAAAGTGCTACTAGGTGTGTTGGAACGCTAATCACTAGAATTACTTCAGTACTAATGCACCTACACTGACAATAGTGTAATTTTTGGTGCGCGGCACGTCACGTACACCGTCCGTGCAAAGGAAGGCTAGCTAGTAAACGACGCATCAACAGGAGTAGAAAGTATGACCATTTTAAATTATCATTAGGTCCTAATAAACATGTACCTACGTTTAGTCCTAACTTGATCATACATATTTACAAAAGTTTATGCTTAAGTCTTGCTTACCACTCATGCGCGCTTCCATCGTTGATTGTACCTTAAAGCTAGCTGATATGATGACCCGTATCAGCCAATGTGTGCTTCGAAATATTGCCTCTTATGGTAATCTTTACGAACGTTATCAACCCTAATGATAATAATCTTATAAATAAGTATCGAGGTTAATAACATGTGACAGGCTCGCCCCGTTATAGACTTTTTTAGTCTAGTTATAGATGTTCATGCTGATATACGATGCTACGCAGCTCTAACGCTTCTTACCATAACTACAATTTTTTATTATATCATACCCTATGTAGCTGCTCACCCAAATACCTTGTAAAGTCTGATTGGACCCCCCCCCCGCAGTCCTAGGCCCGCACTTCACAAGCTCCTTATGTGCGCTCTGGTAAGTTTCTTAGCGCGCCGATTGTCATCTTCCTTGCGCCCACATTTTTGTCGAGATCAGGTGCATTCATACCTCTTTATATGGCACCGCACGTCTGCTTATCCTCGTCGATACGTATCGGTGAATTCTTCATCTTCTTCATGCAAGTGGGTGACATGGGCCTCGAGAATGTTCTTGTCGGCCGCAAAGCTCCTTTCGTAACCCGGCGCATATCTAACAATATTTGCGGTGCACGACAGAATAGATGCGCTTTCTGATGAAGCAGCACGTGGCGGCAAGGCCTTTCGTGACCTTTTTTTATCATCACGGCCTTATTGTCGTCTTATGTTGCCATCAGGCTTGTAACCTTTAGGAACTTAACGATCGGAAGATGAGGGTACATTTGTTACTGTTGTGCTTGCTTTCACGAGCACTACTTTCTCTTATACTTGCTTTAAGCCATTATTTTATCACTTACTTCTTCTCTGCCTCTACCTGGATTTTATAACAATGTGCAACCGTTGCCATACATACACGCCCAAATATGGCAATTGTTACACTACGCCTTTAAATCTTTATGTAACTTTCAATTGCTTCCTAATCTATCCTGGTTTTCTCAATAGGACTACATTCGGCGTTCTCGTAAATTCCGGAAATAAATTTTAATGGCATTGGTTTGGTTTGGATCCTAGTGCGCATTCATCCGTACTTGTAATCGGATCCTCGAGAATGAAAGCAGATTTTCATTGTGTCTTGCCAATAGAAAGGTCCTATTTGTCTATCACGAATTCGGCACGTTACGCGGTAAAAGCATATGAGAATTCCTTCAACGAGGATCGATGTCCGTTATCCACGTTAACGTGTTTGTCACTCATGCGGCTCGATGCCACATCCATTTTGCGACGAATGGCAACGACACCTCGCTGTTTTGGCTTGTGTGAATAAGTATAATTTGATAATTATAGCGCAGTCTGTACGAATGACGGCCCGCTTTAATTTGCGGTGAGCCTCGCTATAATCACAACTTTCGTCAGAAAAGTCATTGCATGCTAGTAAACAGCACAGGGCGTCGACGCATTTGTCTGACCATCCTGATGTGCGCTTTTTGTCAAGGTCTCGTTCTTTTTGTCTTATTTGTACATTTCATCTCGACGTTCTTGTTTTCGCTGATGTTCAAAGCTCATATCTATGTATAGCGGCAAACTTCCTGTTTTCGATGTATTGAGATGCCAGACCGTTCCCTTGCACCACTACGACTTTCACGTTTGTCATTGAGAGCGTACGACATCATGAACTAATTGGCCCGAACTAAGTCCGGAACGACGCGAAAAGCCAAGAACGAGGTTACCACTTGTATTGCTCAGGTGATCTTGTAGCCAGCGTAGACGACGGTTGTGCACTGTTGGAACCGTGCGCGCCTCACAAGCCGTCAATTTACATTGCAACAAGGGTCCTCGTGACATACAATACGATCCACGACCAAGCGAATCTAGAATTCTTATTACAAAAGTCGTGGTTGCCCCCGCGATGGTAGCATTGGCATCCTGGTTGACCAGGAATATATCAAATGGAGCTAAAAATGTGGCTGTCGTAGCTCATCTGGAAGCTGATGATGCTCTCGAACGTGCTGCACAGGCGATAAGAATAGCTGATATGATACAGCTGTCGAAGAGCAAAGTGCTCGTACGGATGAGGAAATTAGTTTTAAATGTTTTTGGGCGTTCGCAAACGGGATAAGCAATAAGCGCGTCAATAAAGGTAAAAGGGTAACCAACGTACGGGCATGTGACTTCGGTATTGGAACTAATCCGTAAGCGCAGCCGGGGGATATTCCTATAGCCGCCCGACATAGAACTTTGGGTTAAGTTGCAACGGAAGGAATCTTAAGCGCGTAGGCACCGCTGATCACTCAAAGGATCTTAAATGGTACGATGAAGCGTGGTACAAGTTTATCCGCGCATATTTTGATAATTGCTGCATCTCTTTGGCCTTATTTAAACAGATAAACAACCACCTTCTGTAACTTACAAATTATTTCCCAGCCAAGTTGTCTGCATTCTTTTGTTGTCCATCCAATGAAGACTGAAGCACAGCAGATGCGTATAGAAAAAAAGATGGCTTGGCGGCGGAGGATATATCTTGACACAGTCATTTCATCAAACTTGTGCGCCAACCCAATTGGCGCGTAGTTGGTACTAAGTTAGCGCGAAACTGAAGACGGTTCTATCAATTGCTGCGTGGTCCATTAAGATTAATGGGTGCGCACGCTACGTGGTGACAAAAGAGTAGAATCTATAATAAAAGGGTGACTACAATTTAACTTGAAATGCGCTCGACCGTTGTTTTTGTCAAAATCGTCCCCAAATATTGTAGCCGCGAGGTGCTGAAGGGTAATATACAGCAAGAAGAGAAGGAACTCGAGGATGTCGAGCCGAATTTATTATCAGTGACGCCTACCCTGTTGACACGTGTACGGATATGTTGAGTGCAAATGCAGCGAGTGGTATCTTTTTACTCCAGTTCATCAAGTATGTAGTGGCATAGATATAAGAAACACCTTCAAGGATTCATTTTACACGCTCTGTATGCAAAACCGTTTTTTGGATGGGTCGCGGTCGGCATCCACAGCTTTGACCCGATAAGCTTGAGAAGTAACTTTTATTTTGCGGGTATGAATCTAAAATATTTTCCTGAATTAACTTTTTTGCAAGCCGTGGTCTACATCGTCAGTGTAGTGCGCCGCGGTCTTGTCGCGGTGATTGTTGCGTGAACAGGCGCTAAGTGTGTCATCTTGCTGAATGTGACAAGAAATATAGGGACACCGTTCGATCTTGACAATCAGGCGCAAGCCCACGGATTAAGAATATAGAAACTGAGCGCCAAGTCTCAGATGCAATCTGCTATGTTCTTAGAAGATTTTGCGGCGATAAGAGGCTTCACTTCTTTGGTTAGCATTTACGAACCAGTGGCGTACCCACTTGTACATGTGGGCCAAGTGAAATCCACCAGATAAAGCTGCGACACTTATTTAGCGATTTAAGTAGTTACCAATTGTGTCATCTTGGTTTTTGTGAATGATCTAATCACGCATATTCGTGTCATTGAAGATCACCATGCGATGAGCATCGAGTTGATTGATACTATAAGAAAGCAAATCTTTTTTGAGCTGTATTGCTTAGTATAATCACGCTTGGTTTGTTACTAATCTCCCGGTGCTACACTGAAAGCCTGCAGATAGGCAATATAATATGAATGTAGTTACAAGCTGATACGGTTTCATCGGATAAGCGCAGCTTAATGGTGTCTCAATTTAACTTTAGTAATGTACACATCGCACATCGCTCATCATCTTTGTAGTCAAATTAACCCGAAGACTTAGCGCAGTCCAAGGATCGTAGTCAGGACCTCAAGACAAAAAATCGAAAAAAAGTATTCTTGCCCAGTTTGAATGCAATAAGAAGCTGTACTCACAATAGAACTACATCCAAAGAGTAAATATATAAACGTTAAGTAAAAGTTTCCCGGAAAATTCTTTTTGTTATACGTTTACCTAACTACTACCTTCGCCCTATCGGTCTGTGGCTATCATGTATTTACCTTTCTGTACTCCCTTACCTGGGTATCTTATCATGAAGATATAGTTTATAAATTAATTAGGTCCTTGGGATTGCAGCTATAATTGATAAAATGACGACATTGCTGGTCTATTAAAACCGACCGGATGGGTGGGCTGCGTAGGATCATGTTGTGCACGCCAGGTGGTAGAGCAAGCACTACTTATTTTGCGGGTATTTATAAGAAATTGCATTCAGTCTTAAATACCATATCGGTGAATCAAAGTGAATCAAATCAAACAGCACCATTGTCAAGGTTTCTCTCTCCATTTTCCAGACCCATCTCCCGCTGCTAGATACAAGTTGCAAGTTATAATTGCCAGACTGTAATAGTGCAGCTGCAGCTTGCACTTATTTTGCAGGCACATTGAGTATACCGGCACACACTTAGGAAACCTTTAAAAATCTGTATTTTAACTATGATACAAAACGATGCACCATTTGCAAGCATATAGCGGACTAAGCACTAATTATGTACATCTCATGTAATTGTTTTCAACACTAATGCAAGACATAATAGTTAATTATTTGCGATTGGCACCACAATCTGGACGTCGGCGTCGTTTCCGTCGCCGCGGATGCTGAGGTCCTTCATGAATATATAGGCTTAGGGATGCAGACGCACGCGAAGAAGTGTGCTTCGACTTTTGTAAAAATTCATATTTGCGCTTTGTGAGGTCAAAGTACAGCAGAACTCCGTGGAGCACTTCGTGTTGAACTCTGTAACTATAAAAAATCGACAACTCGCAAAATGCTACACAGAAGACTCTATGTTGGACTTTAACTTTTTATTCTGTAATTTTTGTGCAATCGGGTAACGAGATCTTCTTTATTATTACTTACCCGCTATCTTAACCCTTGCCTACCTGTCACCTTTTTACACTAATGCTAACAATTTTAACGAATAAAAAGGGTATCTCACTTAACTTGCCGAAGTTTAACACAAAGCCATCCTTTGGGATAGGTGCGCAGTATTAAATCTGTTCGCAGCGATACGTTATCAGTATAAAAAGCTATGCTATTGTCCTGATTCGACGTAGATGGGAACTAGTGAGTGCGTAGCACATTATTAATCACCCCTTATCATGTATTGAACTGTTAGATTTCTACGTTTAATCTGTCCTCGTCTCATTATTCATTACTTCTTTAAATCTTTCATCATTAAATTGCATAAGGGCACAACCGATTGAAAATTCAGCTGCATTGTATGCTACATGGAATGTCTTATTGTCACCCAATGGGAAATAATATGTTTCTGTGTCTAGGATTTTTTTTACTTATCGAAGAACGCTTGATGCTCACGACGCCACGAAACATACAATTGTTTTTAATAGTAAGTACAAAGTCTTGTAGAACAGCGCAAAAATTCACGTACTTATGCAAGTAATAATCCAAGCCGAGCCACTGAAGCAACTATCGAAAGTTTCTTGAGCGTAGCAAACAAGTATTTGACAAAAAACATTCGATAAATCAGCTCATACCCCCGACCTAATCACACAGCAACCCAGCACCAAAATTTGTTTTAGTACACAAAACGCTTACCTTGAGGTTTAAATACCACATGTTGTCTCGAATGACTTTGAATGCATGTTTTAAGTGTGGAGGATGAACTTAGCCATTGATGAGGTCTCGATAAGCGCTAATGTGGACAAAGATGTCATCACTAGAATCGAAGTCAAAAAGGAGTCTTAGCCTTTAGGATAACACGCGATTATAAGTGGTCGGTGCTTTTTTCACTTACATAGCATCACTATCCACCTTCTTAGCATAACACTTCTGATAATCACCGCTGGAAGTGGCATGTCGATTGGCCACAATCTTATCTGGTAGATGTCATCGTTTTTATTGATGATACTGAATATAAAGCTTTCTGAAATGGAGTTTAGCACCACGAGCAATCGAAGGATAGGCGTTTGCACAGAAATGGTATATTTTATACATTTCTAAAGCCATTACGATCCGCCATCCTCCCGTAGCCTACTTCACACAGAAGGCTAAACTCGAATATAGCGAGGTGGTCTTGCACACATGACCCGACTTGTAATGCCTTCTTATAACCGCCAATAGCTTCGCCTTAAGGTCAAGGAAATGGTTACAGTTGTGTCACAATTTTTGCACCTGGCACGAGATAAATCTCTGCCGAAAACCACAACCAGCAAAAATTTCAGTCGGAAACGTTCATAGAAATAAGTCTGGATTATCACGAGAAGCGACACAGAAACCTAAATTAGACTCGCAGAGACTGAAATTCCTCTGACGCAGATCTTGCTAAATGCGGTGGCTTTATTAAGTGCTTCGAGGTCGCTCCATGCGATTTCCGTCAGTCGCGGTAAACACCTTGGTAGCCAATACTCGACCGTCGAAGCTTAATACTGGATCTCCTTATCGATCGCTGGAATTCAGTAGAGGGGCTCCTACTGGACTACAAATTGCGTATGTGGGATTCTTGGGTTTTGACTAATATTCTAGCGGTAAGACTCTTGTAAGTCCAAATTTTGCACGTGTGGGACCTGTCGTATCAATCACAAATTGCCCATGTGGGAAAAGTATTCTAGAATACAGTAGGTAATGACGAAAAACCTTGTTAGCCATCATGCCTTCAAGAAGGTACTCCAGTTCATCCATGTCGTACTTGGAAACAGATTGCATTACAAATATTGCCCTTGTAATAGCCCCTTCTCTACCTTTACGAGTGCAGATAAAACCTGGTAATTGTTAAAGTTAGCAGAGCGTTGAAGTGAAGATGACTGTTGGTCGAAGCAGCAAAACCAAAAGTGAATTATGTTTGAGTGCCAACTTGATCCTACCGTTGCTACTCATCTTTCCGATCCATTCTTCATGCTACCCGTCCCATCAATGCAGAAAATCCTTTCCCATGTTCCTTTCCCATGTTCCTTTCCCATGTTCCGTTCCCATGTTCCGTTCCCATGTTCCGTTCCTATAACGGGATCTCTGGTGTGGCACACAGCTTTCCGTTGACACACAAAATGGACACAAAATGGGGGACGTCACTGTCTGGCAGGACAGTGCTGGTGAACCCCAAACACCAGGACCCGAAAGTTTAACTTTTGCCGCCGGGTATCGAACCAGTGACCTCTGGGTTATGGCTGCCACACATAACCACTTGAGCTACAGCAAGCTTGGTCTACGAGTAGTACTACTAATTCTAACCTCTGACCCATGGACACACTAATCCATCCTAATGTCCATCTCACACATGTCGCATCACCTAATGTTAACACTCTCCCTTGATGCGCACACGTATGCCTGGAATTGCCTACACTTTCAGATGTAGACCTTGCAGAAAAACGGCATGCTTGGTACGCCCGAGAGCCTTCGTCAAGCCGTCTGCAATCATCGCTTCTGTTGGCATGTACTCAAGCTCAATGACGCCTTCCTCAACCTTGTCGCGAAGGAAGTGATACTTGATGTCGATATGTTTTGTTCTTGCATGGTAGACTGGATTCTTCGCCAGCGCAATACAGCCTTGATTGTCTTCATAGATGGTCGTAGCCGCTCCAAGTTCTACGCCAATGTCGGACAGTAATAGTCGTAGCCACACCGTCTCTTGCGCTGCAGCGTACAATGCTATGTACTCAGCCTCGGTGCTAGACGTCGCCACTGTCGGTTGTCTCTTCGACTTCCACGACACCACATTGCCGTGCAGAAAGAAAACGTAGCCTGTCGTCGAGCGGCGAGAATCCAGGTCACTTGCCCATGACGCATCAGCAAAACCGAGCAAATCTCCCTTATCGGTGCCGTGAAATACAATGCTGTAATCTGCAGTTGTCTTCAGGTATTTCAGAACACGCTTGGCCGCGATCCAGTGGCTTTTTCCATGCCTTTCGCAGTATTTGGCCACTTATCCTACTGCGTGCATGACGTCTGGTCTAGTGCACGTTGCAACGTACATAAGTGCACCAACTAGCTCACGGTAAGGCCACTTCGGCACGAATTCATCATCGTCCCCCAGCTTGGTCAGCTTTTCACTTTCGTTTGACGGCGTGTGCACGTCCTTGCATTGGTCGACGCCGAATTTCTCAGTCAAACGCTTGATGTAAGCACGCTGATTCATTCGAATAGATTTGCTCTTGCGATCACGCGTCAATTCGATGCCAAGACAGTACTTCAGTTCGCCGAGCTCTTTAATACTGAACTCGATCTTGAGTGCACGCTTGATGTCATCGATGTGTTCTTGCGTCCGAGCGAAGAGCATCAAGTCGTCAACGTGAATGATCACCAGACTAAATTCAGTATCCGATTGTCGCACATAGACACAGAGATCGGCAGATATACGCGTGAACCTTTGGCTTTCAAGGTGTGCGTTAAGACGATGATTCCATTCTCGTGCCGCTTGCTTTGTACCGTACAAAGCTTTGTTTAGTAGACACTTCTTGTCACGGTGTTGCTTGTCCACAAATCCATCCGGCTGATCCATGTAGATCTCTTCCTTAACTTCGCCGTAGAGGAAAGCGGTGTCAACGTCAACGTTCTCCATTATCAAATCTTGCTCGGCCGCAAGTGCTATAGCAACGTTGATTGACTCTTTTCGTGCTACTGGAGCAAACGTCTCAAAATAGTCCACACCAGGACGCTCGGAGAATCCCTTCGCTACGAGTCGTGCCTTGAACTTCACGATTTCTCCGTTAGGTTTGCGCTTTATGCGAAATACCCACTTGCAACCTATTGATCTTTTGTCCGAGGGTAAATCTTGAAGCGTCCATGTGTCGTGCTGTGTCAAAGCTTGAATCTCACTTTTCATTGCACGTATCCAGTCGTTCTTGTACTTGCTTTCCAGCACTTGAGAGTATGTCGATGCGCTTTCACCATCATCTTCAGCGCTCAAACAGTACTGCGTCGCGTAGCTAGCGTCATAGTCGTCAAGGTTGAAGGTTCCTCGCCGTAGATTGGGAAACTCTTGCTCGTAGCGCTTGATTGCTTGCTTCTTGCGTGCTGGTCTCACATTCCACTCTTGTTCGCCGTCTCGTCCTGGTGTGCTTGATTGTCGTGTGGTTACTGCTCCGGTTGGTCTGTCCATCGGTACTGTACTATTTGGTGTCATAATTGGACTTCCTGGTACCGGCGTGCAGGTTCCCTCATCGCTTATTGCGTGGTCCCTCGGATCCTGCATATCGTCGCCATCGCCAACGACGTCAATTACACTAGGTGTATCTTCGTAGCGTGTCTGTTCCACGGCAGTCTCCACAAAAGTCACACTCCGGGAAACGAACACTTTTCCAGTCGCTGTATTTAGAAGTCGATACGCTTTGTGTTGTTTGGCGTATCCGAGCAGCATACACCGCACACCGGAGGGGTCCAACTTGTTCCGATTTTGTTTGGGAATATGCGCGTAGCAAAGACTTCCAAATACGCGCATTATATCCATACGAGGTTTGCGCTTGAACACCATCTCGAACGGGCTTAGGTTCGGACTTGAAGCTCGTGGAAGAACGTTGAGAATATCCACAGCGGTCAGCATCGCCTCACACCAGAATGTTTTATCCATCTTGGATTCGCTTAGCATACAGCGCGTCATCTCGACTAGTGTGCGATTTAGCCGCTCCGCCATGCCATTCTGCTCCGGATTATACGGCACTGTGAACTCTTGCTTTATCATCTCTTGATGGCAGAATCGAGTCATCTCGTCATTACGGTACTCACCTCCGTTATCACTGCGTAGTACCTTCACGGCCAAACCGCATTCGATTTTGATATCGTGACAGTACCTTTTAAATGCTTTCGTGACTTCACTCTTTTTTCGTAGCAAGAATACCATCGCAAAGCGGCTGTTCATCATCATGAACGTCGCAACGTATCGATAGTTCAATCTTGATGCTGGTGTTATCGGTCCTAGAACATCCGAGCATATGACTGAGTCCATACGATGACTCTCCCTCGCTTCTGCATCAGCCTTAGTGCTGTGGAAAGTCTTGCGTACTTGCTTGGCTGTTGCACATATGTCACAGACGACATTCGAGTCCAAGCATTTTCCTTTAATGCAGCCGTCTTGAATCAGCTTGTTCACAGTCGAGTATGACACGTGTCCAAGTCGGCGGTGCCACAGTTCAGCTTCATCCTCCACCATATGGCATTGTGGACTTGCTTCGACATTTAGATTGATAAGCATACCACATCGCTTTCCTGTCGCGACGATTTGCCCGCTCTTTAAGACAGTGCACCCGTCGCTGGTGATTTCAACTGTCATCCCGCGTGCAGTAGCTGCTGTCAGTGAGAACAGGTTCTTGTTGAGATCTTGCACGTGTAGTGTATTTTCCAGCCGGGCATTGATCCACAATGTGCCATTCCAAACTCGCAAGATCACCATGCCTTGGCCAAGCACCTTTAAGCTTGCACTGTTTTTCGCGCTTTTCACGTTGCGTGCCGTCGGTGATGCCGTATAGTCGATAAACGCGTCTTTGTCCTTGCACATGTGCGCCGTTGCGCCGCTGTCCATGATCCAGCAGTCGCTCGTATTTCCTTGAGTGACTGTGAACGCCACATTCGAGTGATCTCCTTGTCTCTCGCCATTAGCAGCTTTCTTTTTCCTGCAGTCTCGCGCGTAGTGTCCGCGCTTACCACAATTAAAGCACTGAACACTTGACCCTGTCTTCCGCGGAATACCGCTCCTTTTGTTAAAGCTTTTCTTCTCCTGTCGTTTGCCGACATGTAGCGCTGTCTCGTCTTCAATGCGCGTCGAATCCTTCTTGCGCACTTCCTCGGCGATCAGCTTGCTCACCAGATCTTTAAAGCTGAATTGTGTGACGCTCATGCGAAAAGCCTGCACCAGTCCCTCGTATTGCGCCAGGAGACTTCGCAGCAACGTTGCACATGTATCTTCTTCACTTGGTCCACACGAAGCTCCATTCATTTCCATCACGAGCCACTCCAGCTCCATAACGTGGGCGCTCATGTCCGATGCCGTAAACTTGAATGTCGCAAACTTCTCATTTAGCCACAGCCGACTTGCCATGTCTTGGGTCCGATGAACTCGCGCGAGTGCTCCCCATGCTTCGCGTGCACTACTCGTTGTAATGACATGCATGAGCTGAGTATCGCTCAAGTTAAGCACGATTACCGCATGCGCCTGCTGCTCCTTCGCCTCGGAGACGCCAGATGTGGCGTTAACCGCTTCCCATAACCCCTTGGAGATGAGGTACATCTTCATCTTGAACGCCCATAACGGATAGTTTGTGCCGTCAAACTGTGCCACCTTGGGCGTGGAGTCGTTACTTGGGTTCATAACCTGTTAAAGTTAGCAGAGCGTTGAAGTGAAGATGACTGTTGGTCGAAGCAGCAAAACCAAAAGTGAATTATGTTTGAGTGCCAACTTGATCCTACCGTTGCTACTCATCTTTCCGATCCATTCTTCATGCTACCCGTCCCATCAATGCAGCAAATCCTTTCCCATGTTCCTTTCCCATGTTCCTTTCCCATGTTCCGTTCCCATGTTCCGTTCCCATGTTCCGTTCCTATAACGGGATCTCTGGTGTGGCACACAGCTTTCCGTTGACACACAAAATGGACACAAAATGGGGGACGTCACTGTCTGGCAGGACAGTGCTGGTGAACCCCAAACACCAGGACCCGAAAGTTTAACTTTTGCCGCCGGGTATCGAACCAGTGACCTCTGGGTTATGGCTGCCACACATAACCACTTGAGCTACAGCAAGCTTGGTCTACGAGTAGTACTACTAATTCTAACCTCTGACCCATGGACACACTAATCCATCCTAATGTCCATCTCACACATGTCGCATCACCTAATGTTAACAGTAATACCCCTGAATGCACGTGCGAAAAACTCTGTTTCATTGCATTATTGACGCGCGGAAGCCTTTGCTCGACCGTGTCGTCCATTGTGGATCCACTTTTCACCCGCCTCGTTCTGCTAGCTGTTAATTGTGGTGCATCTTTTTTACGTGTGTCCAGAAGTTCAGAAACAGCCCTTGAAAGAGGCTCATCGCTCTTTGTGTGCACCTCCTGGGTCGTAGGTCACGATTCACGACTAGGACGGATGTCCAAACACGTTAGGATGCCAGGTTTGATTAAAACCTTCACTGACATCGCACTGATCTGGCTATACGGTATATGAATGCCTATAACGTGTTAGCAATGGCATGCTCCAGATAAAATCAAATGCATATTATATCGCTAGTGCCAAGAAGATATCATTATCGCGAAAGTCTTTAAGGGTATAAATCAACTACAATTATCGCCGCCACACGCGGTGTGGTGTCACGTCTAGCAGCCTATTTACAGTTAGAACAGGCCCCGATGGAGATCAAGATGCTTAGAAGCAGAATAAGTGAGCAGGTTTACTACGTAATGTTTTGTTGCGCATGAGTCCAGCGCCCTTAAAGGCCGTTGAACACCGGCTACATGTAAAGTAACGATAAATAATTTTTTTATCACTCGTAGTAATTGCATATAATTGTGCACACAGCAAAGGAGGCGGGAAGGTTGGGTTCAACTACACCACATTTTCAAGCTGTAAGGAGCCCTGTGCCTACTGTCCTAACAGTTTATTGGGTGTGCAGCCGTTCCCGCGCTCACATGACGAATTTTCCTACCTATGTCGACATCGGCGCTAACGCATGTTACTCAGCCGCGCGATGTCCTGAATGTAGACATTACAAGCATACCGTTTGCCCCCGGTGCGATCGTCACTTTAATGCGGAGTAGTAATCATTTAGTTATTTTTAGGATCGATAACTTCAATATCCACATGTTCCGGACCCGAAGGACGGTATGCGGCAACAACTGACGGCTAGGTACCAGCCTTGGTAACCCTAAACCTTCGCGGAGGAAAAGAGAAAAAATTCCCTCCAAAGAGAAGACTCCGCACTTTCAGTGACATGCTAATCTACCCCTCACAAATACGATCCACACTACTGACATCTACCTGTGGCGCATGTCTACGGGATGCCCGATGAAACACGTCGCAAGAAGCCGAGTCATTGACACGTAGTCACACATACCCAATTCGCCCTTTCACATGGCCAGAAACTTTGAGCGCACCCTTGCTCCTCTTGCGGTAGACCGAAAATAATATAAAGATTATCCTGTATGGCATCCAGGGTTGGGTACGTGTAATCACACAGGATGAGATTTTCGAATCTTAATCCTCAACTATACCAGCGAGTCGTGAAAGGAGAAAGTTGGCCCTAGAATGCAGTGTCTCCAAAATCCTCGAGGCGGCGTCGATGTTGACTGTTCGAAACATCGATTCAGCAACAATCGATCTTACCTATTTTTATAATCAAAATGAGGTCGTAATATTCACAAAGTAGTTATGTAAAGATGGAGAAAGATTTCAAATTTCGCCGATAGCATTCGGTGATCTCGCGGGCCTAAAGATTATACACGATAAGACTTAGCCCCTATGGGGCTGCTGGTATCATCAGCGATGTGATAGATGCGTCTTCCCGTATTGTCGCGACCGGACGGATTGCATCCCACTCAACACCAGTGAAATGGGGAAGGTTGCGCACTCCAGAAGCAGATCCGTAGCTTAAAAAATGAGGATTTGGTCATCCCAAATCTAGGGCTTTGGAAGGACTTTAAGTTTTATTATTTAGCAGAGCTACTTAGCGTTCCTTAACAAAGTAAGTCTTTGATTCAAAGAGCCTCTAAGTTATGACAAACGAACAGCGACGTACGGTCGTCTAAGCCTACGAGCTTACCACAACTGATTCCAAAGGGATTACGATTTACAGAATTATACACTAATTAGTCACTACTAGTTGAACAAGAGTAAGCGCCTTTACCAGTCTAATGCTCTTAACAACACACTACGCCTTGGCTAGGCACTTTTGTCCAACGATTCAGAAAAGGGGAACTGAACTTTATTTATTCTTTAACTACGGTAATAAAACACAAAAAATCTTGTCTGACTTCTACATAACAGGGTTTGAACCATTAAGCCTAATGGTGTAAAACACCAGCAGGGCTGACTTTTATTAGACTATGACAGAAGTAATATCCCTTATCCCTAACCAATAAGGTGCATTTTACCGTAAGCATATGGAAACAATACTTTACCTTCTAGATCCACCAATCTTCACTTACTGTGGACACACAACACAAACGGTTCAATCACCCCCGTGTTATCCTGTTCCACCTCCATCAAACTGTCGACCTTCTTGTGCCGACAATTCTCGTATTGCTCGTTGAAGTATATCAAAGCTCAAGTCTTAATTATCTTTTTAGAATACATCCCAAACAAATGAGTCAAAGCCTTCGTCTAACACCCTGAGCAGAAATTCTCGGAAAGGGTATGCTAGACTATGGAAGTGACACCGCTGCCCCGACCATCTACGATCATGGTTTAGCTACACCACTGGCGCGTGACATCATGCGCACCGTGCCTATATCATTCGTGGAACGCTAGAAGGTAACTTCACCTCTTGCACTGCGTGCAGTCGTTGAGCCTGCGTCGAGTGTGTTGCACATTAGTCTTGATGACGTTCAAGTTCAATACCCTCAATCGGACAATGACCGCAGGTGTCAAGCACATGTGTAGCGGATACTCAAAGTGGTCACCGCTTCACTCGAACAAGTGTGGATGAACGCGATGATCAGACTGCCGGGCAGTCACTCGCAACATAGGTAACGGGACCTAAGGCTGACACAGCCACAACACCAGCATATAGGGATACCCTCAGAGCAATATACCTCGATTTGAGCGAATGACCGTCTAAGATTACCTTAGTAGGCGAAAGTAGCAAGCACGAGGTAATTCATTGTTCGCCATGCGGACAGTACCTGTCATCCTCTTCATCCGTGAGACGGAGGTGGAAAATGAAGCATTCTTCACGCGTTGAAATCACAGAGCTCTTCATCTACCGAGCATTTGGAAAATCAAAAAGAGCTTTTCACTTGCTGATGTTCCGCCCAAACGAAATCTGCGCTTTAAATTTGCAAAACAAAAGATAAAAGGCCAGCTGTGATCTTTTTTTCGCACATGCTGCAGCAGATACGGACCCGTACACCAGTTCACCTGCTGCAGCTGCACCACTTCCACATTTGCGTTGAATATAGGGAAGCGGTATGGGTCGACTGGATCTAAAGAAGACGTTCAGAAACGTCAACGGCGTACAGACAGTTCTGCTATAGTTACACTTCATACTCCCATGATTTCTCCGACTGCGGATACCCACAACAATGTACCAGCTATCGGTACTGACCAGTGCGACGATATCGCTGCAGGATTCTTCGAGCATGGTACTATTGATTGCATTGCTCTTCAACGAGAGCAGGAGGTGGCCGACGAATCTCGATGCGTCGTCGATGAGCTTATACACGAGGTGCATGGTATTTGTGACCGTGTGGCGTGTCTTGAAGGACAACTGGGTCTTCTCTTGAGGCTTCCTCGACTTGTGGTAACGCTAAATCCTTCGGCGGAAGCGGCTTTATTTACACCCAAAACAATTAAAAGTAAGGATGAAGCAAGCCGACGTAAAACTCTTGATGTGTTCGCATCTTGCGTGGAAGGCTGAGCGTATACGCTAGTCCCTTCTTGGTAATAATTGTAAACGGACCGATAAAGCGAGGACGCAACTTGGTCTTGTATACCGATGACACCACCTTAATAGATAGATTCTTAGCGTTCCGTACGGCTAGGTCTCTAACCGTTTAAGTATCACTACACTTTCTGTCTTTGGCATCAGCTCGTATCCTCTGTTCGTACTGGCTTTCAGCCATTGCGTCACGTACACGTCGTAAAGCATTCAATACAAAAAACAAGTTATTCTGATTATTTAATATTTAATAATATTAATAAGTTTATTATCGCGTAGCGAGAAACTCGCTTACCTGTTTTCGTACAGCTGTTGGGCTGGAATCCGCATCTTGATTGGATAGTCCTCTCTTACCAAGCTCATAACTATACAGTGGTTACGTTAACGGAACGCTTGTGTGGGTGACACCATTCACGTAGAATGGGGTGAAGTCAGTAGAGGCGTGAATAGTGCTGTTTACCGCAAACTTGACTACGGGCATATCAGCGCATACACCGCGCAAATGTCACCAATGACACGGTAGACACGCTCAGTTTGACCACCGGTTTGCGGATGATCCGCTGTGGACATTTCTAAGCTGGTGCACAGTACTTTAAAGATGGAAATCCAAAACTTTTCCAGTGAAAAATGGATCACGATCAGAGACAATTGTCACAGCAATCTATGTTGTCGAAACACACGATCGATAAAAGCTTTGCTGTACCTACAGCATCGATGGAATCGGCACAGCCGCTAAATGAGCCATATCGCTAAAACGGTCAACAGAGACCATGATGCCAGTGTTACCTTTCGAGTCCTTCGGTAGGTCAAACACAAAGTCCATACTGATGGACTCCTAGCACCCAGTGGGTACGGGATAACTAGTAATCAGTGCAACCACACGTGCTGAGGGTTTGTCTTGTTAACACGCTTGACACGTTTGCACATTTGAGCTCATACATTTGTATAGTTTGGGCCACCAATACGTCTACCATCGCTGGCTGTTACGCGTCGTTATGGTTGCAATATCAGCAACTATTGGCTGAGACACGGGCTCGGCGTTTATTGTGTCGAAACGATAGGTACACTGTAGGTTGTCTACATGTAACGTACAGTTGGGTAAGTGTGTAACTATCGTGCCATACATAGACGTAACCAACTGACGCGGGTATTCATAGAACTGAAACGTAACGACGTACACAAGTCGTTATTTCAAAGGCTTTACCAAACACTTGATCCCTGACCGAAAAGTCCGAGTGCATCATGCTTAGAACCGCTTAGTACAATGCTGTTCATCACCGAGCACAAAATCAGTGGTCACAAAACTATATTAGAGAAGCAAGTTCTGGAGCCCGCCCTTTGATATAAGTAATCCAGTTCGGAGAAATGAATCAAGTTGCAAAACACTATACAGAAGCAGTCATAAATTTGAGTTTGGTTCTCTAAATGTCTGTATTAACCGACTACAGTAACGGGGTGAATCGTTACATAACAATTTGTACTAAATTGCTAATAGAATATAACTATAAGAGTTATATTCTCAGAATATTGTCATAAGGACAAATATTCTGTAGCACTTACGAGTAGTTCCTAATTGGTTGATGTAGGCCATTATATCAACCAAAGGAAGACGCGCCACGACAGACGCACGCAATGAGTGGTGAGCAGATAGTCGATATGCACATTTGTATTCAGGCATAGTTAGATGAGGATAAATGGTGATTTATTGCAGACATTAACTATGCTAAATACAGTTCTACTTTTGACTTTATCCAAGTACTCGCTTCTTCTTACCGTCTTCCTCTGCACGTACGAGTGTACGTGAAGTTACGAGGCACCGCCCTATTCTGTCGTCAGAATAAGTAGCTTGTACTGTCACCAGTACAAGCTTCAGGGTGCCCCGTTACACCTGGTAGCACTTCGTAGTCCGTCCAAGGACCACGTTCACATCTAACATGAATATGTTGGATGATGAAGATGACCACAGCATTCACGCTACGCGTGACGGCTACTCCCATTTGAGCTATGTCGAATGGGATGCGGTTGAACAAATGGGTTCAACCATGGGCATTCATGCTGTTAGCGTCATGCTAGAGGCTCTCAATAGAGATGCCCAACATGCTACTCTCGCCAAGCTCATTCAAAATGAATTTGACGCCGAACGCGAGAAAGTAGCCTTGCTTCACCAACAAGGTTCTCAACAAGCAGAGTTGTTGAGAGAACAGGGTGTTCAACAGTTTGAACTGTTGAGACAGCAGCAGGCTGCTGCTGGCGGGTCGATGCACTCGCGTCGGCCCGAGACTTTGAAGATTGACATCTCAAAGTATAGGGGGGTCGAAGAAGACTCCCTCTTGAGATGGTTCGTCAAATTGGATGACGCCATAAGGGCGCTTCGCATCGACGACGGGGATATGCAAGTTGCATTTGCCCAGTCAAATCTGGCAGGACGTGCCAAGACTTGGGCTTTGGGACTCAAGTTGCACGACCCATATGCGTTTGGGTCGTTGGAAGTCTTCAAGTCGCGGCTCAGACAAACGTTTGAATCGCCTAGAGCTGAGTTCAGAGCTCGAACTGAACTCTTGAAGCTCAAGCAAGGTAAGCGTGATGTGCACGCTTACGCGCAACATATACGACATCTCACGAGTTGTATAAGTTCCAATCCGGTGGATGAACACACGTTGGTTTCGGTGTTCATGCAGGGTCTTGCGGATGGTCCCGTCAAGACTCACCTGTTCCGGCTTTAATTAGATTCACTAGAACAAGCCATTTCCATTGCGGAACAGGAAGACTTCAGTCTGAGACAGGCTCGCGCCAGCTCGACATCATAGCGTCAACCGAGACGATCTGACAACGGAGGTCCAGAGCCGATGGAACTCTGTTATGTAGAGAGCGAGAAGGCTCGCTCTACAGACTACAAGAAGTTGCAGAAATGCAATAGATGTCAAAAGACAGGACACTACGCTTACGAGTGTAGTGCCCCTCTTCCAGTGTCTCGCAACACTGGGCGTAATGACCGTCCACCCATGAGAAAGGGGCAGGGACGTGGGTCCGCTGTTGGTGCAAAGACGCAACAACGTGATGGACCGTCAAAAAACGGACAGGATCAGTAGGTGCGGAGCACCCTACTGGTCCAGCAACGTCAAGAGTATTTGCAGGCCTCTTGATGAAGGTTGCTCCCATCACACAAACGTTGTGCCTTGCTGCTCTAGGTAGTGAGATCTCACTCATTACCTTGAAACTCGAAGTGACGAATAAGTTGTCCCTTCGAGCTCTAGTCGATTGTGGGGCTTCGAACAATTTTGTGCGACGCCAATCGCTAGAAGATGGTCACTTTAAATTCAGATAATGTGAGACACCTCCTTCGAGGATGACGGTACGTCTTGCGACAGGCGCATCCGTACCGGTCATGAAGCGTATAGTGAAGATCCACTATACGCTAGAAGATACCCAATATGATGATGAATTTGTCGTATTGGATTTGGATGCCAAATTTGATGTCCTCCTTGAAATACCGTGGCTCAGAAGGTACGAAGCACGGGTTAATTGGCAACATCGAACAGTAACGATACCTGCCGCTTGTTTATCAAATGGCCATCTGATGAACGTTTTGGAGCGTCCACAAGCGTGTGGATGTACTACGAGTGAGTGCGATGGCCTCACTTGTGGTACGGTCGTTAGTACGACTGCACAAAACCTTAGTGTAGCAAATGGTTACACTTCGGAATAAAGTTCCGGCGGCTGTGAGGAAACACAGGCTGCGCCGAAGGTCCACCACTCGAATAAGTCGAGTGGACCGGGACAAAGATGTATCCCTAGCGGGGAACATCTAGAAGAGAAACAATCGATCGCTCAGGTTAAGCGAAACGATAATTCTAGATCGACTGGAGAGTCTTTCGTAGAGGATCTCGCTGTGGTTGCGCAACCCCAGCTAGAGGAAGTAAAGGGAATAAGTCCCAAGATTACAAATACGGCGGAAATAAGTACCCCGAAACCCGCGGGAATAAGTCCCCGGGAAGACGAAGGAATAAGTCCTTCGAAGTCTTAGGGAATAAGTCCCCAGGAAATGACAGAGACATTGAATGTCATAGTCAATAACGGATCAAGTGTAGGCGCTTATACACTTGATCTGATTGCGCCTCCGAAGTTAACTTCAGAGATCACTCAGTTGCCAACGCTCGAACATAAAAGGTTCTTGCGTGATCTGCGTAGTGGCAAAGTCAAGCAGATCTGCATACTCGTCGCTGACGACAAGTGTGTAACCGACATAAGGTCAGCAACAGTGTTTACTGAGAACGAGAGAGTTCTCATTAGTTCATCTATGGACGAGAGTGTCCTAGATGAAAAGACACGAATTGGGCGATATGACTCCCAATCGTGGGAATCGCTCAAGAAAAATCCTCTCTATGAAGATTTGGTTGAATTCAAGGATGTATTCCCTGAAACTGTTCCGTGCGAATTACCGAAGGGTAAAGGTATTCGACACGAGGTCGAGCTTAAACCAGGCTCGAAGTACTGTGTCATGAAGCAGTGGCCACTGCCTCGTGAACAAGTACTTGCGATCGACAAGTTCTTTGCCGATCGTTTAGCAGCGGGCCATGTGAGGGAATTAACTTCCCCACATAGCTCTCCGACCTTTTGTGTGCGAAAAGCAACAGGAGGGTGGCGGATAGTGCATGCATTTAACAAGTTGAATGCAGCAACGGTACCGGCTCAGACGCCGATACCGAGGAAGGACGTAATCATTGATGGTATGTCAAAGAGTACCATCTTTTCGTCCATGGATTTGATGGATGGCTTCTATCAAATCCTTATGCGAGAACGGGATATACCCTATACCGCAGTTAGCACGCCTAGCGGCATGCTCTGGGAATGGCTAGTAATGCCACAAGGGCTCAGTAATGCCCCTGCCACGTTCAACAGATGTGTATCACATCTGTTGAGACCAGTACGAGAATTCGCGCCGAGTTATTTCGATGACGTATTCATCCATAGTCGAGCTATGGATGGAAAGTCGGACGTTGAGGTTCACAGGTACCACGTCCGACAGGTTCTTACAATCATGCGAAAGCATCAACTGTATGCAAACCTCAAGAAGTGTATATTTGCCGCAAGCGAAATACCACTTCTTGGATGCATCGTTGGTAAGAACGGTGTACGTCCTGATCCCGAAAAGATCAAGGCGATCACCGACTGGCCTGTGCCGGTTGATGTCAAAGGTCTTCGAAAATTCCTTGGGCTAGCGGCGTATTTGCATAAGTATTCACGCAATTACGCCGAGATGACTGTACACCTCTCTCGTTTGTTGAAAAAGAACGAGAGGTGGTTATGGAACGCTGAATGTCAGCGCTCCTTTGATGGTATCAAGCAGAGCTTGATACAATCCCCAGTCCTAGCAATAGCCGATCAGGACAGGCCATTTCATGTGGTCTGTGATGCCAGCGATTTCGCAATCGGCTGTGCATTAATGCAGTACGATCTTGAAGGCGTTGAACGCGTCGTCTGCTATCAGTCGCGTCAGCTGCAACCAGCTGAGCGGAACTATCCAGTGCATGACAAGGAACTCCTTGCCATGAAGTATGCACTCGCGAAGTTCAGAGTCTATCTATTAGGAGATAGACCCTTCGTTGTTTACACTGACCATGCGTCATTACGCACGGCAGTGAACAGCCCGCACCTTTCACAACGAATGGCGCGGTGGTTGTCATTCTTTGCAGAATACAACTTTACGGTCGAGTACAAACCAGGACGACTTAATGTCGTCGCTGGTGCACTCTCACGTCGTCCCGACTTTGAAACAGTCGTGAAACCCAACAGTGAGACAGTCACTGTAGCGGTTATGACGTCCTCAGTCCCATCTACAACGTTGTATGATGATGTGAGGCGGGCGTATGCCCGAGATGGTGAGATAGTGAAGTTGTTGACACATCTCTCCCAACCATCTCGAGAATCGTTGAAACGATTGTCGTCTGCGTATCGATCTGCATCAGATCGATACACTACTCGTAACGGTTTACTGTATAATACAGCCGTTTCTGGTGACACACCACGTGTTGTCATTCCAGATGATACTGATATGCGTTTGCGGATCATGTTCGAGTATCACGATGCTCCTATAGGAGGACATCGTGGCCGAGAGAAAACAAATCTCACGGTAAGTCGAGACTTTTACTGGCCCCGCCAGTATCAGTTTGTGCGAAAGTATGTTCGCGCATGCGAAGTCTGTCAACGAGTGAAGTCAAGTCCTTCACTGCGTGCACCTTTACAGCCTCTACCGGTTCCGGCTGAGTGCTGGGAATCCATCTCAATGGATTTCGTCTTCGGGTTACCCAAAGACGCACGCGGGAATACGGGTATTCTCGTATTTGTTGACAGATTCAGCAAAATGGTACACCTTGTTGCTGTACCAGAGACAATCACGGCAAGTGGCTGTGCTTGTGTCTTTATTGACACCATCTTCCGACTTCATGGGTTGCCCCGTGAACTCGTATCAGACAGAGATCCACGATTCACTGCTGATTTCTGGCGTTCCGTGTTCAAATCACTCGGAACGGCGCTTGAAGATGTCAACATCTGGTCATCCAGAGTCAGATGGTCAGACGGAACGTGCCAATCGTGTCCTTGAAGAGATACTTCGAGGATACGTACACTCCTTTAAGAGTTGGAGTGAGTTTTTGCCAATGGTAGAGTTTGCCATCAACAACCCGGTGCATGCGTCTACGACACATACACCGTTTTACCTGAATGGCTTGCGCCATCCGCGTGTACCCACCTTACTAGAGTGTAACTCTGGTTTAAGGGGGGGAGGGACTCGCGCGAGCAAAAACCGATTTGGTTCACGCTCATCACTCTCTGACGAAGAAGTCATTGCGTTTGATGCCGATATCGATAACATCGATATCGAAGAAGATGATGCCAGTGAGAGTGCGGAAGCCCTCACTGAAGAAGATGATCCCAGTGAGAGTGCGGAAGCCCTCACTGAAGAAAAGGTTGATGTTGCTGCAGTGCGCTCACAGCACACTGAAGCTAACGAGTCATCAGATGAGTTCATACTGGCTCGTGAAACGGTAGTCCGTTTTGTGCAAGACTCCATCGCCGAAGCGGTGGATAAGCAAAAGCAAAACGCAGACAAGAATGGAAGGGCAAACACTCTTTTATTTAATAAAGGTGACTTAGTCCTACTGTCTACGGTTAATCTACCAAAGCATGTAGTGACTAACTTGGGTAGCAGTAAACTACTACCCAAGTACATCGGCCCATTTCGTGTATTGCACCGCCTAGGCAATGCATACACGATCGAGTTACCACGTAAGATGCGAACGCATCCCACGTTTTACGTTGGTCGGCTTAAGCCGTACCATCAGTACGCTGCTTCTTCCGATGAAGAACGCCCTTGCGCTCAAGCATCTCGCAGAGAGCCTTGTGCTCCCGATGGTGGGCATCAACAAGGGTCTGAAGATCAGCTATCTCATCCCGAGACCGATCAGCAATCCCACGAGCTACCCTTAGCTCGTCACACAGAGACGTCGGAGCTCTCTCGTTCTCAAGCTGAGCAAAGGCAAACTCAGCTCGATGCCTCGAGACAGTGTCCGCCAGGTAGAGACGCCAGTCCCGCTCATGTTCGAGATCGCCGCGTAACCCTTGCGTTACGCGATCAAAGAAGCTCTCGGGAACACACCGATCCACATGATCGTGTGGAGAGCGTCTTTCCTCCTCCTCCACCTCCATTAGAGGACTCTCGCGGTGGCCAGCGCTATCCAGTTGAGCAGCTGTTGAACCACCGCGACGTGAACGGACGTCGGACGAGTTATCTCGTCCGGTGGCGCGGCTATCCCCCGTCCTGGGATTCTTGGGAGCCCCGCTCCCAACTGATGATCGACGTACTGGGTCTGGTTGAGCAGTACGACGCGGCACATCCTGTGCCGCAGAAGGACCGCCGGAGAAAGTCTTCCCGGCACGGTCGTAAAGGGATTTCAGGTTGTCAATCCCTTCTTACATCTCACTAGAGATACGTACGCGCCACCACGGGCTATTAGGGAAGTAAGCCTCCTTAGGTGCTCGTGGAGAGTTGTTCACACAACATGGGCACGAGTCTCCCCAGGAGAGGCAGGGTAATCCTTTCTCCCTAGACAGACGATGCAGCTTGTAGCGTGCACCTGGCGGGGTTCGCTTTTCAAACTTATCACGAGCTTTGATAAGTTTGTCGTTCCAAGCGTCACGACCTACATCCTCAAGGTTATGGATGTAGGCGTTCCACGCTTGAAGCAGTGAGGGACCATCACGTTTGTGATTCCCACTGTACCATCGATGTTTGAAGAAAGCACCGATGAAGAATTCATGTTCAGCGCGATAGTTTTTCGCACTGGGTTCAAGGTGATGGATCCTTGACGAATCGAACAACCGTGTTCGATAACGATCACTCGTCGTCGCCGACAAGTGATCCATGACGGATTTGGGAGGCATCCATGCCTGCTTCTCGGGAGCGAGACGCAAAACACTGCGGTCCCGCTCTTCTTGCGACGTGCCGACAGAAGTACTGGCACCTCGTTGCGAAGTGGTGTCCATAGGAGAACCGACACCACTGTTAGCGCCCGAGTCTCGCGACCTCGAGCGCCTACGCTTCGGCGATGGTTCATCTGATTCATCAGATGAACCAAAGATGCTGCGACGCAAAGCATCGTCCATGCCACGCTTGGCAGGCGGCTTAGATTCAATCGCCGTCGATACGGATCCGTCATCCGTATCAGGAGAGTACTAGACACCGAGCTCGTACTCTGTGAAGACATGAGTGTCTTCATGACCAGCGCCTGCATCACCAGGTGACACAGGCTGAGTCGCTTCAGCAACCGATGAGACATCAGTTGCTGCGGTTTCGGCTTCGGCGTCCGCACAGAGACGTGCGGACGCGCTCTCGGCGGCCTTGCTCGCGCATCGTATGGGCTTGTTTACCATGCGATGAACTGTTGGAATGTGGACTCGGACCAACAAGTGCATACCCGTCCCAAATGATTTGGGACGAGTATCCATTTAGTCAATCAGTCACTAAAGTGACCGATGGTTAAGGGGTGGTGGTGATGTAACGGGGTGAATCGTTACATAACAATTTGTAAGAAATTGTCAAAAGAAGATAACCGTAAGAGTTATATTCTCAGAATATTGTCATTAGGACAAATATTCTGTAGCACTTACGAGTAGTTCCTAATTGGTTGATGTAGGCCATTATATCAACCAAAGGAAGACGCGCCACGACAGACGCACGCAATGAGTGGTGAGCAGATAGTCGATATGCACATTTGTATTCAGGCATAGCTAGATGAGGATAAATGGTGATTTATTGCAGACATTAACTATTATAAATACAGTTCTACTTTTTACTTTAACCAAGTACTCGCTTCTTCTTACCGTCTTCCTCTGCACGTACGAGTGTACGTGAAGTTACGAGGCACCGCCTTATTCTGTCGTCAGAATAAAAAGATTGTACTGTCATCAGTACAAGCTTCAGGGTGCCCCGTTACAACTTCGGCGTGCCGCTTGCTCAAGTTTCTATACCGTCTGCGTTGTTGCACTTACTTCTCCTCTAAACCATCGAAACGGCTGTTTATTCAACGCCATCAGGACGTGTTTGGTCGCGATTGAGTCCTGAACACTCCATGGAAGACCGTGTAGATACGGATGCGCATGAAAGGCAATGCCCCGCGCTGCCGCGCTCTAACGAAGCGCCTGACATTCGGTCGCTGTCTGTCGATCCTCGATGTTGTCTTTTGCAATATCCCAATGGAGACCATCACTCTTCTGCTCTAGCAGAATGACATTTCGCTGTTCAATACTAGTTTTTGCTACGACGCCCTGAATTCTACCTGGCGCAAGAAACGTCCAATCGTAGGCCCTCAAGAGGTCGAATGGGTGCCTTTGGCTCAGGGTCGGACGCACTTGCAGACCTCCCCCTATTTCCATAGCTGGTGCACTCAACAGTATCGCTATCGCCCAACGCCTTATTTTGGCATGTTGATGCATGCCCGGTTCAGCTGTTGGTATGATGAAAGAGTATGTCTGGACCCAGTCCGTTGCAGCTCCAGCCCCGCTATCCTGTATGGCAGAATTTGCATACTTCCGAGCGGACAGAGAATCGCCCCGGTGGTCCGTAATCCACGGATTATCCGCCCATGAGTACGTGAGCCAGATCGATACCTGTTCCAGTGTCATGGCCCAAAAACAGCAAGGCAATGGCCGTGGAAACTCCAACACCCATTCCTCCGGCCTAGTCCAACTGATTGATGTGAATGCTAGTTTCTCCAACTCAGTCCCGCACCGCTGCTGTCGTTCGACTGGATCCGGCAGACAAGGGGACAGCCACGGCCCAAGGAGCAGCTGCACATAAGTACCGGGTGTTTGCCGGGATCGAGATGAATGTCGTTTTCGTTCGGTGAGTGACGACACCCCCTCTGTCCAGGGCCTCGTAGAGTCCCTAAACATCCATGCCTGCCAAGCCTCAAAATATATGTCTTGCGTTGTGTAAGCCATAGGATGACCTGTATCACCCGCTGTGTCTTGCACGCTACCAGTATCAAAGCCAACGCGACCCCACCCGCTTGTTGGGGTGTATGCAGTAGCGTTGGAGCAACCTTGTGGCGAGAAGCGTCAGTACTGGTTGAGCCGTTCCACAGAAATTGCTTCTGGAGATTTCGGAGCTGGAGTTCTGCCCAGGGTGGAAGCTCGAAGACCGCCGCCGTAAAAAATATCGACGGTAACATGATGACGTTCAAAATAAACACCCGAAGCGAAACACTGGTGGCGAATTGAGACGCGGTGGCCAGGCGACGCTGCACGTTACGAATTCGCGCTTCCCAGTTTGTGTCCGTTCCCTCACCAGTCCCAACATAGTAGCCCAGATAACGCGTCGTATCTTTGTGCTGGAGCACCGGGATACCGTAGAACTCCGTCGTACGGACTGCCAAAAAAAAATTAAGAATTACGATCTTGCTTTTTCGCGGTTGCACCTGCAAGGCCGAAAGCTTGCCAAATTGCTCTATAATCCGTAGCTCTGCCGGAAGTTGATTTGCCTCTTGCAGGAATACAGTTGTATCATCGACGAAAGCAGAGACTTTGTGTTTGGCACCATCTCCGTTGGGCACCTCTATTCCGGTGATCTGCATATTAGTATTAATTGCCTATGCGAGAACTTCCGCCGCGGTTACAAATAGTAAAGGCGCAAGTGGACAGCCTTGGCGAATACCAGAAATCACCTCTTGAGGATTTTTAAGCTCCCCGTTCACAAGGAAGTGGGCCGTGGTTCCAGTATGAATGATCCTGATCATTGTAGTAAATTCCGGCGAGAACCACGTAAGTGTCACAAGTATGAAATCTCGGGCAACCGTATCGTAGGCCTTTCTGATGTCCAACAAGATAATAGCTTCGCTACTCATCACAGGCACCTTGGGCTTGGCCGAAGCTGTAGTGAGGACGCCCATCATCATCATAGCAGTCTTTTGCATCTGCCTCCCCTGCTCAAATCCATGCTGCAAATCACCAATTTATTTCCCCAAAAAGCGTTGCACTCGTGTGGCGATGACTTTGGTGAAGATCGTGTACCCAGATTGAAGGAGAGCAATCGGCCTATAGTCCATCGCATCCTGCGAGTCGCCCTGTTTGCGCAAAGGAATAATGGTTCCTTTTAAAAAGGATGGAGGAGGTTGACCGCCCCGAAGTAGCTCGCTACCAATGGCCACCATAGCAGGAGCCATGACCGCCTGAGTTTCCTTGGAAAGTCGTTATTAAGTCCATCCATCCCCGCTGCTCTGTGCCGGTTAAGGCCCTCAATGGCAGTGATCACTTCGGTCAAGCTGATAGCCTTCAGAAGCATGCCATTGTCGAATGACGAGACACAGCGAATGGCATAAACCTGAGCAGATGCATCAAAAGCAGCCTCCAGTTGCGGCCGCTGTAGTTGATTGTGCGCGATTCCCAGTACAGGCTGCCATTCCGAAGCAAACCTATCAGCAGTCGTCATATTGCGTGTAAACGCTGCTCCGTTGATGTGAAGAATAGTGGTAATGGTCTGGTCCTTATCAAAGATAGACAAACGCTAATAGTCCCTCCGAAGTTGATCCATGGTCCGCATAAGACAATTGCTTAGTTGGAACAAATGCTCATCCCAAGCCTCCTCCACCGTGACGTCTATTAGCGCTTTGCGCGTCAGAAGATGCGCTCGGCTTTGGACCTGTACTAGGCCCACAACTGAATTTCGTTTCTGGCGTACACGTTTGTTGAGCCGCTATATACATTTAAGGCACGCTCCAGCGGTGTAGTCCCAAGTCGAAGTCGTCGCACCGTGCCACACCCCTTCTTCTATCAGGATGGCCAGTAACTCAGCTACAATACGTACTGACTGCGCCGACCAGATAGGGCAAGTAACCGGACGGTGCTTCTGCCGGGCAACATGAGTAACGGTCTTGTCGTCGAAGTGCAACAGCACCCGTCGATGGTCCGAATGGACTTAAGGTCGTCAACCGAAATCCATTTTACCACCGACGACCAGTCTTAAGGCACGTAAAAACGATCGATCCGACCCGCCACATCCGGACCCCAGTATGTGAAAAAAATCGAGAGGATCATGTTCCTCCCCATCACCTTCGACGTCCTCACTGAGAATGCGAGCGTCCACAAGATGTGCGGACTCCATAAGAGTCTGAAGCGCTACGCTTTCGGGACGCCCCGCCCGTGTCCCACCTAGCCTGTCAAGCGTCGGACTTTGAACACAATTAATATCTCCCGCTAAAATCCTGGCTTGCTGTGACCAAGGCCAGCTCTGTAATTCGGTGATCATATTCGCGATTGGATTGTTTGTTAGGCGCGTAAACATTCACCAACCAAATATATCCACAATCAAATGCAACGACCCGATCTGACCAGCAAGATATTTATTAAGCGGCTGTTGACTCGGCCATAGAAGGGTGAAGTAAAATTGCCACACCAGCCACCCGTCGTTCACTGATACTCCAATAAAACAACGCGGGGTCACCGGGTCGAGAAGGTTACCCCCATAACCTGGCCCAGGTAGGGTTCAGGTAGTCGACCTCTCTCTGGTAGCAGACATGATTCTCCTGCAGCATCCTAGCCAGCGGTCGGTCCGCTACCGGGATCCGTCTCCAGGCAGCAAGCCATCTATCTCGGGTCTTGTCTCGGAATTCCCTGACGTTCTGAGATTCAATTCGTCTGGCTCCCTGTAATCGTTGAGAGCACCGGTCGAACTGCTCCGAACGTTTCGTCCGCTGGAGATAGATGTGATGGCCGTAAGCATCCGTAGGACCGTAACCGCTCCCTCGGAGAAGAGCTCCGGTTCCTAAGGCATGACTTCCCGTAGTAATGATGGACGCTCTCCTCCGCTCCGTGTTCTATAGCACCAGCGAAAAAGCTCGCGTGTTTAACCCACTCCACGTTGTGAGATTTAGTAGCGTACGCTTCACGATACCGCCCCACGGTTTTAAGAGTTTGAAGGTGACGGTCTAGACGGTGCACAGCCCCGTTATTAGTACAATCTTCTAATCCAAGTAAAAGTCGTATTTCTTTCTTGTACAGTCCGGCGCAAATAATATGCTTGCCTAAGCGACTTATGTAGATCACGTCACGTAGTTTCAAGATCGGTTCGCTGCCATAATCATTAGCGCGGAGGGGTATCCAGTCGTCGCGGCTGTCGGTAAGAGCCGGCAAATTATTTGGGGCTGGACTTGTGAACTTGACATCCCATGCATCCAACCACTGGCGCGTCGCACGATGCGTCGTCCTTGAGCAATAGGAATTTAAGCGTGCTTGGACACAGATACGTCTCCAGGCGGCTGTTCAGCTTTCAAAAACCTGGTCGTCGATAGCTTGAAGGATTTCCTCAAAATAGGGGAAGCTTTGCAGTTAGGAAAGAAGCACCCGCGGCTCCCGCTGCGACACCGGAACCCACTCCCCTGTGCTACTGTGCATGTGGGGAAATGCGAACGTAGCAGAAACCGTCCATGCGTCCCCAATTTACTCCACATATCCGGCCAGGTCGCTCTTGGGGCCATGAGATCCGCTGACCTGATTCAGTGTGGATAGTCTTGCTTAACAGCCTCCCCATCTTAAACATCTCCCGCTAGCTTAGTCCGAGTAATTTGTCGAATTTGTTCCCCTTCGGCAGAAGTAGTCGAGTGCGCCTTCTTTTATACAATCGGTTGCTCATAGGAGTCTCAAGTAGAGGAAAGCAACGCCAGTTGAGACCCGTTGGAGCTTGGATGACCGATCGACGATGGGTCGATAGTGAACTCTGTGGAAAGCGGGTACTCTGTAGTCTGCATAACGACGTCCTTGCCCCCCCCCCGAATGTTGCGGCTCCGTGGGGTCTTTTTAGTCTTGTCGAGAAGAGAGCACGAATCAACACTTAAAGACCCTGTATGAACGTAAGCCGAGTAATGATCTCCTTATAATCTCAAAACAAGAGGTAGATTCTTGTCCGTAGATTTAGCCACTGCGATCACGTTCGCGCACTGGCTAATCTCCAGTGGTACGTGTTGTCCGGTCTCAAAATTTTTGGCTCCCCTTGTAATCGTGCTAGGACGATACAGGGAGCAGGCCCAGGAATTGAGGTCATCCGTTCTGTTTGCGAGTACAAATATCCGATGCTGCAGACAGTTTGCCGCTATCGACAAAATTTCGCAACTTCCCCGATTATGCTTCTTAATTATTGCTAGCCGGGTTGATGGTTTCGTAGAGTGTTCATGTAGGTACCACTGAAATTTTTTCGAGGAACTACTAGCGTCCATTCCTTCCCATCCCCGCGACACATTTTTACCAACGTCCCCGTGGGGTCAGAGCGGGTAAATTATTCATAAAAATTTAATTAACCCGTCCAACAGACGCCACGCTTAATACTAGTGGTACTGTTCTCCAAAATAGTGTCTTGGGCAACCAGATCATGGTCCGCCACCGCTTGCGCAATCGCCACACAATTCCCTGTAGCGGGGTTATGACTGGTCGCCGGCTAGGTAGTTTCGATGAACGGACATGCAACAATTTCTTCTCGGCCGCCAAAGTCTGGGTGACCTCGACCGGCTTGGTGAAGGTCTTGGCCGTGAGGTCTACCCTGTCCTCGACACGTGAGGTGGGTGTACCGGTCGGTAGACGTCTGTGTCCTCAGGCCACTCACCGAGACCTGCATAAAACGATGGTGCCACTGTATTACGCGTCGCAGGTGTCTTCCTACGGGATTGAAGCTTGTCACTCCTGCGGATAGGGACTGTCACCCATTTTCTCTTGGGCACTGGTGCAGTCCCACAGACATCCGAGGGATTCTGTGAAGTGCCAGCGCTAAATATCGTGGTCTCGGATGTTTTGGGTGTACCTGATACGGACGAGGTAGATTCCACGGCCGCCTGCCTCCTTTCGTCCTGGTCCTGCTGTAGTTTCAACCTGATCGCAGCCGCCTCTTTAAGGTCATCCAAACTGCTTAATGGCGTGGCCAAATCCTCTAGACCGGAAATTTCGCGGTCATTTGCAACCCTGCTGCCGGGTCCGGACAGTTGTTCCGCCGTATACGAACATTTCGCCATGGTGTGACATAATCCCCCACAATAGAGACATTGTAGACGACGCCCAAAATCTGGGTGCTTAATGATGATAGGTCCGCCCAAATATATAAGGCATACAATTCCGCGAAAAAATCAGGACAGCCATCCATCTTGACTGTCAATCGCCACACAGTAGAAGCTCGGGAATTGGGTGTACACGTATCCATATCCTCCGAATCAAAGTCTGCAGCTATATGCTCTTGGAAATAAGCAGTCAGACGGCCAATATCCGTGAAGCGGGTGACGTTATGTAGCTCCACTGCATATTCCCGCACAGTAGCCAGACGCGTTCCATCACGGCTGAGTTGACGGGTCCAAACCGACCCCTTGGACGGAAGATGCATGTTGGTTACCCGGTATACCTCGTTCCGAAACGGTACGGATATCAACTCGAAATTTTGTGCCGTGACTCGGTCAAACAATAGAAGTGAATGCAGCGTTGAAGGGTGTTGTAGCTTATCGTCTTAGCAACATTAAGAAAACGCCGAAGAACTTCCTGGTCCACTCGCAATCGTTCCGCAGCCAACAATATGTCTTCCTTGAGAGCACTTGTGGTCTGTCGACACAGACGAATGTCTGTCAAGCTACGCAGGTGCAACACGAGTTCACCCTCCACCTGAGCTGAAATAGTTCGGGCAAGTTGGACGCGTTCCTTCGAATCCAGAACGCTACTTAGAAACGCCAGCAGGCGCCTGCGTACGATGCTTCCCTCCGCTAGCCCGCTGATAATCCTTCACTCATCTAGTGTACCGTCACGAATCTGGACACCGAAATTGGGTGTGAATTTAGCAATTCCCAAAATTTAAATGTAATCGACTGAATACAAAGAGTTACTGAGCATGAGAAGACTAAAAAGGAATTAAAAGACCGATGAAATGGATCCATTCACGCTTTTTTATACACATATTGAAGTTCAATTTAATTCTGATATTATAAAACTTTGATCCAGAGTATTTTCTGGTGATTGTGCTGTATGCAAATTTGTAAAAGTGATTAGCGTCTTTTTACCGACATAATGATAACGTGTATAGGACTGATACCAGTGCCAATTTCACGTTAATAGATAACGCGAGTAACTACGGGAATGTGTAAAAAGATATTTAGCATTACTTCGTATTCGAAGCCTATGGTTTTCTTGAGGAGTTCGTAAAATAACCGTTAACGCATTCTATAACTACAGGATGGTCTATCATCTTGAGATATCAAAAAAACGGTAGAATGGGATAATGGCTTCCATTGATGTCAACCGTATGATGGAGGTGTATAATTAAGAGAAATAATGTGAAGGATATCTGATAGATTGGCGGCAAGTGCGACTGTGCGCCAGGAATCTGACGAATTTGTCGATTGTAACCGCTCCGCGAAGGGGTTGCAAAATTAAATTTTGAAGCGTCCGCCGTAAGTGGAATGGGGGAAGGATTGACCGTAGTCATTTTGAATGGATCGGCTCGGACTATAAATAGAATTGCGTACAACGCAGCATAATAAACCCCTAATTTAAACGATCATGTCGGCATAACTCCGATGTTCCACTAAAAAAAAGGAATTAATTCCGAGAATAATGGTCTGCTATTATATTTAAACTTAAGCCCTGGCTTGTTTCGGGGCGGATAAATATAGATGTGTACATGTATAAATCCATATCGTGATTTTAGTGTGGTGATTCTGTAGATGTGTGAGTAGGATGACTGCATAGTATTAGCAGTCTACCATATTATATATAAGTCATACGATAATTGAGAGCCTGACCGAGCCATAAGATTGCATGAAAAGCAAGTATAATTAAAGCGCAGATCGGCTGGAAATTACTATCCTTTAAAGATAATTGAATGGTCGTCGCAAAGGGGATCTCCAAATCTCATTTACTTTAGACTATCTGGGGGCGCGTTACTTGATTTTATAAAGTATTTTTTGGTCGCAATCTAAACTGCTATTACAATATTGATACGGTAGAGCTGGCAAAACATTGAGTTTTTACAGGAGAGGTTATACCGAGAACTAGAAGTGAACGAACCAAGATCAGGAAATGTAACGCTGGCTGTTTAGCTTAAAAATATAATACAGATGAGGCGTACTCACTAACATTTCATAAAAAGCGAAGACGGACTCCAAGATTGCGTCAGTCTTTGGCCGATAAGATAAATCTATGTTATATTCTTAATTGCGAAGAAGTTGTTAAAGGTTGATGAATTGGTGCATATGGTCTTAATTGCAACATCAGATGTTGCACAGATGCCGGGTTTTCTGAAAGGTGGACACCAACGTATTGGGAGTTCGTTACAAAACGGATCAGATGCAGTTGATTTGAAGAGGACAGTATCAGATTATAAAAAGCCCTTTTCGGTCCTACAGTACTTACATGAGTGAATTTAAGGACTGTGAGACCGGAAAGAAGTATACGACGTTCCAAAATAAATTGCCTGGTACATTAAGGCGACACATTCTTCATAGACCATTTCAATCGATCATTTTCCGTAATTAAATAAAAACATTTAATGCTAAAACAGAGGAACCCATTTAGATTTATCACTTCTCAAGCATTTGTCATTGCGGAAGCTAGCTTATTTTGTATGGCTCAAAAGGCATTGAACTTTGAATATTACGTGTTCCGGCATCTCACGCGAGCGAAGCTGTGATACACGAAAGTAGTGTTGATAACTGTTTGATTTTTATAAGCTTTTTATATAATTGTGGGGAAAAGGCAAAAAGCTTCTATTCGACTGCATAAGCAAGCCAACGACTGGATATAAATTCAAAACCTTAACGCATCCACTGAGATGATCTTCGTGGATTTCAGCTAGCAGAAATGTGACAAATTAGCAGAGGGGTCACCTCTGCAATCACCGCTAACCAAGATTGAATATGATGACATTAAGATTTCTATATCGTTAATGCATTGAATCCATGATCTGTAGGAAGTAGACTTATCAGTGAGAATTACGTAATTGCAAAATCGCGATTCAAGGAGATGGTAGTATCGTATCGATAGAAAATATTAGCAATCCTAGTCTGCGCTTAACAAAAGTTTACGGGCCAAGATATGATTTTGGGCAGAGAGGCTTCAACGATTCGCTAAAGACACATGATATTAAAGGATTCACCAGTGTGGATGTAGCTGTAAAGAGTCACACAATTTGATTAAGATAATAATCTTTGACACCTAATTTCACAAGTGGTTTATATATGTGGTGAACTAGTGTTTCTGGAGATTACTAAATCTTTAATCGAGTAGTTCCGATTTACATCTATCGAAGATTAGAATATTTCAGACTTATTTGCATAAGGACCAAAAGACAAGATAGAAAAGGATGAAAATTTTACCGTCAATAATTACAAGTGAACTTATCGACTGGAGACAGCGACAAAATCAATCTATTTTAAAGGAATTACATGCGGTTACTAAACGGTTAAGTTGTGTGTACTCGTTAAGTGAAGATTGATGGAACTGAGAGGTGCAGTATTGGTACCACGTACTTACGGTAATACCGCACCTTATCTATTAGGGATAAGGAATTAGACTTCTGTTATAGAATCGTAATAAAAGTCAGTCCTGCAGGTGTTTTACACTCTTAATGGTTCAAACCCTGTTATGTAGAAGTCAGACAAGATTTTTGTGTTTTATTACCGTAGCTAAAGAATGAATAAAGTTCAGTTCCCCTTCTGAATCGTTGTACACGAACGCCTGGTAAAGGCGTAATATGTTGTTAAGAGTAGTAGCCTTGTCAAGGCGCTTACTCTTGTTCAACTAGTAGTGACTGATTAGTGTGAGATTCTTTGAATCGTAATCCCTTCGGAATCAGGCTTGGTAAGCTTGTACACTTGAACGACTGTACGTCGTTGTTAGTTTGTCACAACTAAGCGAATCTTTGAGTCTAAAACTTACCCTGGTACAGAGCGCTAAGTAGCTTTCTACACTGGGTAGCCCTAAGGCTTCACAGACTATATCCTCTGCAAGAACAAAATGGCTATTGAATCACTCTGAGGCCGAGAAGATCACGCTTGAGAAGATTGACACTCTGAGGCCGAGCAGATCACGCTTGAGAAGCTTGAGGCATTATTCGGGCATGAGCAAGTAGCTTTTATGGTGGCGAAAGGCTTGTACGCACTTCGTGCACGTCTCGAGGCCTTCTCGAACTTTGAGTCCACGTTGATCGGACAAATCCGTACCATTCGGTATCTGCCATGCTCGCTTGGTGTGATCCAAGACCGAGCACTGAGTCATATATCCTCAATCAGGTTATTAGTGTGAAGAAGTTTGCGGGGAATTGGGATAAATTCTGAGAGATGGAGGGTTTGCCATCAGCTCGACCCTGCTGCAGTCAGAGCAGCAAAAGGTAGGCTTGTCCAAATCGAAGTTAGGTGGACGATTTAGGGAGTGGGCCTTCACTTCTGCCATTTCGATAGGAGAAGCATTTCCCACCAGGACTAAGTCGACTATGTCCAGGAGTTGCAAACCTCGTTGCTGCTATGCATCTTGGACCTTTATCGAAAGCGGTTTTAGCATCCTTTTTTACAAAGGGTCTTCGCACTGGCGGTGCCAGAACAGCAGTCTTACGTGCCCAAACCTCGACATGTGAAGATGCAGTGGACATCAATCTTGGGCACGAAAAAGTTTCAGTCGCTTTGAGACGTTCAGTCTCGTCAAAGAGACGACATCGACGCCAGATTGATGGTATGCAACGCAAGGCGTCTGTTACGCCAACGAGTGATACTAGCGAGAAGCTATATACACTCGATAAAGGAGTGAAAGGTAATGTAGATAGGTCAGTGAGTCTTGTTACCCTACCCTCACTGAATACTCTGTTGGAGTTTGACGAAATAACTGTCGATTAGTTTGCTCTGACCTTAAAGTCAGGTGACTAATCTCAAGTGGTAGTCATTACATCCGATAGTGAGTTGAACTCGTCGTGACCATTTCATAAAGCTGTCTTGAAAGTCACAAAGGCGGCCCTGAGAGCTCTAAGTGGGTCGTCGATCTTGAAAGATCCTAGAGAATCATTTATCCTTTGGTTAAGGAGTTTCAAGATGTAGTGGTCACGATCCACCTTTTACTCTGCCTCCCGGTCAAGGGATACGTCATGAAAATTGACCTGATTCCTGAAGCCAAATACTATGTGACAAAGCAATGGACCCTACCAAAGGAGCAATGTGACGTCATTTCCGAGTTCTTTCGCGCAAAGCACGCGGCTGGCATGGTGCGTGAGAGCAAGTATCCTCACTTTACACCGAAATTATTGTCAAAAAGCCGAACGTCAAGTTGCGTATTGTGCATGCTTACAATTAGCTAAACGCAGCCACCATACCGGCACAAATGCATATATCTAGAAAGGCTGTTCTTCAAAATGCTATGGATATCGTACCATTTTCAGTGCACTCGACTTGGTCGATGAGTTTTATCAACTGCTCCTGCGAGCGAGAGATTCCTCTCACAGCGTTTAGTACTTCAAGCGGTATGCTTTGGGAGTGGCTTGTTGTAACGGGGTATCCCGATGCATAATTTTGACACCAAACGGTGTCAATTGGAATATGGTCTAGCATGACTATATCCTACCGGTATTATCCGAGATGGATAATAGTCGTGCGGTGCTCCAAGATTGGTTGATATAGGACATATCAACCATAGATTGCCACCAATCGATGCTATACGCGCGCAATGAGTGGTGAGCAGGTTGTCGTCACACGACGGCGTAGTTTAATATTGTTAGATAACGATTAACGTTACATTGATAGCTCAACTATATTAAATACAGTTCTCCTTTAACCCTTTACTCAAACGATCTGTTTAAAAAAGTTAGCTTCTTCTGCACGTACTAGTGTACGTGAAGTTTTGCGGCACCCCAAGCAAAGGGTGCCCCGTTACACCTGGTGGCACTTCGTAGTCTGTCCAACGACTATTTAGTGTCCGTCCAACATGAACAGGCTGGACGTAGAAGACGACATCTTTCACGTCACACATGAAGGCTACTCCCATCTGATTGACTTAGAATGGGAGGTAGTCGGCCGCATGAGTGTGCTCATGGGCGAACCCGCACTCAGTGGTATGTTGAAGTCTCTAAGCAGAGACCAGCAACATGCTGCTATCAACAAGTTCCTTCAAGGGGAACTTGCCGTCGAGCGACAAAAGACAGCCTTGCTATTGCAGCAAGGCTCTCATCAGTCGAAGGGCGGTCCGACGCACACACATCGACCCAAAGCCTTGAAGATTGACATCTCAAGGTACAAGGAAACCGATGAAAGATTCCCTTTTGAAATGGTTCGTCGAGTTATACGAAGCCATCAGGGCCCGTCACATCGAGAGTGACGAGATGCTAGTCACCTTCTTCCTGTCAAATTTGACAGGACTAGCAAAGACTTGGGCCTTAGGGCTCAAGCTTCACGACCCAAACGTGTTTGAGTCGTTAAAGATTTCAAAGTATCGGCTCATAGAGACGTTTGAGCCGCCGAGAGCCAATTTTAGAGCACGCTCTGCACTCTTGAGGCTAAAGCAAGGTAAGCGTGACGTGCTCGCTTACGCACATCACCTGAGCTACCTTGCGAGTAGCGTTACAAAGAACCCTGTTGATGAGCACACGCTCATCAACGTGTTCATCTACGGCCTTCTTGATGGGCCGGTGAAGACCTACATGTTCCGAGAGGACTTCCATACGCTGGAAAAGGTGATAGCGTATGCGGAACAAGAAGAATTCAGACTTAGACAGTCTCCGGCTAACTCGTCAAACTATCGTCCGACGAGACGACAGAAAACAGGAAGTCCCGAACCAATGGACCTCTGTTACATCGAACGCGAGAACTCTCGATCTCTGAGTCACAAGTGAACGGCAAGATGCCATCGCTGCCAGAATGAATATCACTCCGCTTATGAGTGTAGTGTCACAAGTACCGCAACACTTCCAAAGACAGAACGTGATGACCGCTGTTGGCCAAGGAAGGGTCCGAGGCGTGGGTCCGACCATGTCGCCAAGCCGCGACAGCAAGTCGGACCGTCAAAAAACGATCAGGGTCAGTGGGGGCGGAGCACCCTGCTGATCCAGCAACGTCAAGAGAATTTGCAGGACTTTTGACGAAGATTGCTCCCAAAACAAAGTCTCTGTGTGTTACTGCCCCTATTGATGAGGATTCTCTCATCAATTTGAAAATCAAGGTGACAAGTGGAATGTCACTTCGCGCCCTAGTTGAATGTGGGGCGTCGAGCAGTTTTATTCGATGCCAGTCGCTAGGGGATAGTAGGCTCAACTTTGTTGAGCGAGAGTTCCCTCCAACGAGGATGACGGTGTGCCTTGCTACAGGCGCATCCGTACCAGTGAACAAAAGTGTAGTGGGAATTCACTACACGCTAGAAGGAAAGCAGTACGATGATAACATGATCGTATTAGATTTGGATGACAAATTTGATGTCATCACTGGTCTGCCATGGCTTGAAAATACCAGCTACGGGTCAGCTGGCAGAATCGATCCGTGAAGATGCCTGCCGTTTGGTCATCAGATGTCCATCTGATGAACGTCTTGGAGTGTCCACAAGCGTGTGGATGTACTACGAGTGAGTGCGATGGCCTCATTTGTGGTACGGTCGTTAGTATGACTGCACAAGATCACAGTGTAGAATGCCACTACACTGTGGAACCAGCTTTCGTCACATGTGCAGAGACACAGGCTGTGCCGAAGGTTCACCAATCGAAGAGATCGAGACGACTGGAACACGGATGAACACCAAGAAGGTTGCATCCGAGAAGAGAGACTAGTGTTGTTCAGGATGGACAACACGTTAAAGCGAGACTGACTATCAGAGAGTTGATCGTAGAGCAAGCCCGCTCGACTGAAACAGAGTCGATCGAATAGGACGTGACCGTAGTAGTACACGTAACGGAAGCAAATTTCGGCGTTCCTGAAAGTGACAACTCCTGAGAGAGTTATGTTGAGGGTGTGGATCCTCAACCACTTGCGGATGTTTTTTCCTAGGAAATCACAGAGTCAGTGAATGTCTTGGTGAATGACGGATTAATTGTAAGTGCTTATACACTTGATCTGGTTACACCTCCGAAGTCAGTTTCGAAGGTAATCAAATTGCCAACGCTAGAATCTAAAAAAATCTTGCGAGATCTGCGCGATAGAAAATTCAAGTAGATCAGTTTACTTTTTACAGCGGACGAGTACGTCGCCGATATTCGGTCAGCACAAGTTTTTACTGAGAACAAACGGGTTCTCAGTAGCTCATCTATGGACGAGAGTGTACTCGATGATATAACCGGGATTGAGCGGTACATGTCTCAATCTTGGGAGTCTTTGAAGATATATTCTTTGTATAAGGATTTGGTTGAATTCAGGGAAGTTTACCCTGAATCCGTGCCATGCGAGCTGCCCAAGGACAAAGGCACTCGGCATGAGATCGAACTGAAACCTGGTTCAAAATACTGTGTCATGACGCAGTGGCCACTGCCTCGTGAACAGGTCACAGCTATCGACAAACCCTTTGCCGATCGATCAGCGGCTGGCCACGTGAGGGAATCAACATCCCCACACAGCTCTCCGACTTTCTGTGTGCGAAAGGCCACAGGAGGGTGGAGGATAGTGCACGCATTCAACAATTGAACGCTGCAACGGTACCGGCTCAAACTCCGATCCCAAGAAAGGATGTCATCATAGATGGTATGGCAAAGAGTAACATCTTTTCATCCATGGATTCTATGATTTGATTTTATCAGATCCTCATGCGTGAACGAAATATCCCTTACACAGCAGTGAGCACCCCCAGTGGTATGCTCTGTGAGTGGCTAGTAATGCCACAGGGGCTACATAACGCCCCTTCAACGTTTAATAACAGATGAGTTACGAATCTGTTGCGATCGGTGCGCGATTTCGCACCGAGTTACTTCGACGATGTCTTCGTCCATAGCCGGGCTGTGGATGGAAAGGCGGACGTGGAGGTTCATAGAATCCACGTCCGGAAGGTTCTTACAATCATGCGAAAGCATCAATTGTATGCAAACCTCAAGAAGTGTATATTCGCAGCGAACGAAATACCACTTCTTGGCCGCATCATGGGTAAAAACGGTGTACGCCATGATACAGAAAAGATCAAGGCGATTAGCGACTGGCCTGTTCCAGTCGACGTCAAGGGACTTCAAAAGTTCCTTGGCTTGGCGGCGTACTTGTACAAGTACTCGCGCAACTATGCCGAGATGACCGTACATCTCTCTCGGCTACTAAAGAAACAACGAGAGGTGGTCATGGAGCGCTGAGTGTCAGCACTCTTATGAAGACATCAAGAAAAGCTTGGTTCAATCGCCTGAGTTGGCGATTGCAGATCAGGATGGGCCATTTCAGGTGGTCTGTGACGCCAGCGATTTTGCAATCGGCTGCGCTTTAATGCAGTACGAATCAGACGGCGTTGAGAGCGTCGTCTGTTATCCATCGTGTCAGCTGCAAGCAGCTGAGCGTGATTACCCGGTGCATGGCAAGGAGCTCCTTGCCTTGAAATTTGCATTGGCTAAGGTCCGGGTATATCTCTTAAGGGATAGCCCCCACATCGTTTATGCCGACCATGCGTCGTTACGCACGGCCGTAAACAGCCCACACCTCTCGCAACGAATGGCGAGGTGGCCTTTTTTCTTATCGGAGTACGACTTCTCCGTTGAGTGTAAACTAGGACGAATTAATGTCGTCGCTGGTGCTCTTTCGCGTCGGCCTGATCTGGAGCCCACTGCTCAACCCAACAGTAGGGGTGATCCCACTGTCGCGACACTAACTGTGAGTGTTCCGTCGTCGAATCTGCTCGATGACGTGCGGAAAGCATACACAGAAGATGAGTCTCTTCTGCGGTTGATGAATTACGTTTTCAGTCCGTGTAATCAAGCTATGAAAAGCTTGTCGTCTCAATACCGATCTTCAACCTAATGGTACTCTGTTCGTGATGGATTGCTGTACTATGCAGCAGTCAACGGCGGCACACCTTGTTTCGTCGTTCCGGCTCACAATTATTTGCGATTGCGCTTCATGTATGAGTGTCACGATGCCCCCAACAAGTGGGCATCGCGGTAGAGAAAAGACTTGCCTCATGGTAAGTCGTGACTTCTGCTGGTCGCGCCAGTATAATTTTAAGCGCAAAAACATTCGCGCTTGCGAAGTATGTCAACGGGCGAAGCCTAGTCCTCCATCCTGTGCACCCTTGCAGCCTCTACCAATTCCGGCAGAGTGTTGCCATTCCGTATCGATGGACTTCGTCTTCGGGTTTCCCAAAGATATTCACAAGAATACTGGTATTCTTGTGTTTTTTGATCGGTTCAGCAAGATAGTACATCTTGTTGCTGTACTTACGTCAATCACAGCCCAGGGATGTGCACGTGTCTTCATCAATACTATCTTCCGACTCTACGGGTTACTCCTTGAACTCGAGTCCGATAGAGACCCCCGCTTTACAGAGTAGTTCTGTCAATCTGTGCTCCGTTCACTTGAAACACGTTTAAATATGTCGACTGCTGACCATCCTGAAACAGATGGTCAGACGGAACGCGTTAAACGCGTTCTCGAAGAGATACTTTGAGTGTATGTACCCTCGTTTGTGAGTTGGAGTGAGTTCTTGCCGATGGCTAACTCTGTATCAACAACTCGGTGCATACGTCGACGACGCATACACCGCTCTTCGTGAATGGCCTACACCATTCACGTTTATCCGCCTTCTTAGAGTGTTGACTTTAGTTTAAGAGGGGGTGGACTCGCTCGAACGAAAACCGATCCAGTCGTTGCTCATTACGCGTCGGCAATGGTGTCGACGTGATGGATGCCGATTTCTATCACACCGATATTGATGATTATGATGATGACGACGAAGCTGGTATAGTCAGCATCTCCAACGACTGCCACAGTGAGGAAGATGACGCCCTCACTGATGAGGACAACGTTCTTTCAGCAGTGCACACGAAGAGAGCTGCTGTTGAAAAGGATGAATTAGCAGAGGAATTTCTGCTGACTCGCGAAGCGGTTGTCCGCTTCGTTTAATACTCTATTGCAGATGGATGGACAGACAGAAAAGAAATGCAGACAAACATGGAAGAGCAATTTTTCGTTCATTTGATGAAGGAGACTTAGTTTCACTGTCTACAGGAAATACACCGAAACACGCAGTGACAAACGTAAACAGCAGTAAATTACTGCCCAAGTTTATCGGTCCATTTCGTGTGTTGCGCCGAACGGGTAACGCGTACACGATTGTACTGCCCCGTAAGATACGTACGCATCCTACATTTTAGGTCGGTCGTCTCCGCCCATACTATCAGTACAAGCCCGTTTCGAGATGCACAGAACAACTACGCGGTCGAGAGCCGAGACCACCTACGAGTGTTCCCGCTTCAATGAGCCAGTCTGGTCGACCAGCGAAGCAACCTGTTCACGCAGTCCAGCGATGTCTTGACGAGCTACAGCCAGCTCGTCCCGAAAAGAACGAGACGAATGTTCGTTCTCAAGTTGCGCGAACGTAAAAGCGACACGATCGTCCGAACGATCGTGCGCTAGGGAATTGTAGTTATCCCTTACAAGATCCTCAAGCCCATAACACCGAGATCTTTCATGAGCTAGGTCATCTTGCAAATGTTCTGTTAGACAGTTCAGCTCTTGAACATCAAGCTGATCCGACCCTCAAGCCGAATTAGGTGTTCCCACCGCAACCACGTCCTGTGGTGGACTTAAGCGGTGATCAACGCTTCATAGTGGAGCGTATTTTGAACCACCGCGACGTGAATGGCGTCCGGACGAGTTACCTCGTCCGCTGGCGTGGCTATCCACTGGCTTGGGACAGCTGGGAGCCTCGTGCCTAACTGTTCGTTTTTGTTCTGGGTCTCGTCGAGCAGTACGACGAGACCCACCCGCTGTGTTTGAAGAAGGGCCGTCGTAAAACGACCTCCCCGAAAGCGAGTACAGGGATGACAATGTGTCAATCCCTTCGGCCATCTCTGAAGAAATGCGCGCCCTCCAGTTGGGATCATTAGGGAGGTAGGCCTCTTTAGGGGCACGGTTCAAGTTGTCCAGGCAACCTGGACACGAATCACACCACGAGAGACAGGGTAATCCTGCCTCTTTTGAAAGCCGGTGCAATTTTATCGCGCCCCGACCGGGTTGCGTTTCTTAAACCTGATGCGAGCAGCATCAAGTTGGCGAGCCAAGCCTCACGGCCAATACACTCGATGTTATGGATGAAGGCAAAACGTCCTTGCACCAAGGCGTCACCGTCCTGAACACGGCTACCATTGTACCACAGACGTTTAAAGAGCGTATTGGTGAAGAACTCTTCCTCAGCACGGATCGTTTCCGTGCTGGAATCAGGTGGGAAAATCTTCCTTTAATCAAACAACGGGAATCGATTCCGTTCAAAGTCATTCCGGACAACCGGTCTAACTCTCTGGATGTCGGCATCCAAGGAGACTCCACTTTTGAAGCGTGGCGCAGAATATTACGGTCCCTGGCCTCTTTACTGGTGCCAGCATGAGCACTTGTACCAGTGCCAGCTCAATCTTTCAAGTTGCTTTTTACGTGGTGATGCATAGGGGCATCACCACCGTCCCCACGCGTTCTATGGTTGGATGGACTTGCGTGAGGCGGAGACTCAACAGAATAATCACTCGATCCGAAGATCTCGGTCATAATACCGTCGCGCTGACCAGAGCCAGTCAACCTGGCTTTTGCAGTGTCTGCCCTGGGTGACGTTGAGGCGTGAGGATTCGCCATCGAGTCGGACACCATCCGACTCGCCAGAATAGATGAGCTCTATCTCAGATTTGTCTTGATTACGACCCGAAGTACCCGATGCAGATGCAACGGACGTACCTGTCGCACGTGGTGACTCACCACGTAAAGAATTAACGACAACAGGCGACGAATCGCCTGCTGCTGAGGCGTGAGAGGCACTTTCCGCGGCCGCACGCATACGTGCAGCCGCCCTTCTTGCTTCTGCAGTAGCAGCTCGCGTAATTTTGGAAACCATGCGTTGGATTGGCAAATGAATGGAATTTGACCAACAAGTGATCCTTTTCCCAGCGTGATCCAACGGTGGTCACACTGTCCAGATCATTTCAAATTTAATTAACGGGTGATTGATACTTAAGGGGGGTGAAGTAACGGGGGATCCCGTTACGTGATTTTGACACCAAACGGTGTCAATTGGAATATGGTCTAGCATGACAATATACTACCGGTGTTATCCGAGATGGATAAAATTGAAGGCAAATTATCCCCTTTTGGATAATAGTCATGCGGTGCTCCAAGGTTGGTTGATATAAGACATATCAGCCATAGATTGCCACCAGTTGATGCTATACGCGCGCGATGAGTGGTGAGCAGGTTGTCGTCACACGACGGCGTAGTTTAATATTGTTAGATAACGATTAACGTTACATTGATAGCTCAACTATATTAAATACAGTTCTCCTTTAACCCTTTACTCAAATGATCTGTTTAAAAAAAGTTAGCTTCTTCTGCACGTACTAGTTTACGTGAAGTTTTGCGGCACCCCAAGCAAAGGGTGCCCCGTTACACTTGTCATGCCGTAAGGGCTGTCTAGTGCCCTGGATACTTTTAATCGTCGTGTGACGCAAATATTCCAACCTCACCGAGGGTATGCAAAAGTATTTCGATGACATCTTTGTCCATTTTCGTGCCGAAGATGGTAGGTCAGATGGAAACAATCACATTGACCATTTACGAGCAGTGCTCTATTACATGCGCATGGAACAGTTGTATACAATTGCATCGAAATGCATTTTGGTGCTGAAGAGATTTTTTTTCTCGGGTCTTCATTAAGACGCGTGGCATTCGAGCGTATCCCGCTAAGGTAAAGTCAATTGTTGGCTTTCCGGTTCTATCAAACTAAAAAGGCTTGTGAAAACGGCTCGGCCTTGCTAATTACTTGCACAAGTACAGCAAACTACGCTGACATGGCAAGGCCAGTAACAACCTACTCGATAAAGATGCAATTTAATGTCGGGACGCAATCCTACCTCAGACTTTTGCAGATATAAAGAACAGTCTCCTTCAGGTTACAATTTTAACTTTGCCTAAACTTGAGTGGCCTTTCAGTGTCGTCTGTGACGTCGGAGTTTGCGAATAATTGTGCTTTATTGCAGACAAATGCCGATGGATATGAACGCATCATTGGTTATAAGTCTCGTGAGATAAAGGGTGCAGAGGTACAATTATCCAATTCAAGACAGGTAGTTACTCGCAATTAAATATTATCTTGTCAAGTCCAGATTCTATCTACTTGTCTCATAACATTTTGTGATCTTCGCAGATCACGCGTCATTACGAATTGCGACACAGCCGCCTCACCTCTTACAGCGCATGGCCAGTTGGCTTTCACACTTTGCAAAATACAACTTCGAGGTAAAGTAAAAGCAGGGCAAGAAAAATGCTCTGGCTGATGCTTTGTCACAAAGAACTTATTATCAGCTTGCACATGTTACGACTCTGTTGTCATCCCATTGTGGATTTAATTTGAGTGGCATTTGCACGTGATGAGTAATGTGTAGCATTGCTACATGATCTTGAAAGAAAAGATTTTTAAGACTCAAAAATCATACTTTAGGCACATTTACGTGCGAGACCACATCGATATGTCATCGATCATGGGTTGTTGTGCTTTTGCACACCTGTTGCGTAAATGCCTCGCACCGTTGTTCCTCATGATGAGGACTTTACGTCTCGTATCCTCTTCAAGGCACATGACACTGCTTTATGCGGTCATCCCGGCCATGAGAAGACCTATAGTTCAGTTAGCCAGACGTATTGGTGGCCCAAACTAGACAAATGGGTGAGCTCAAATGTGCAAACGCGTTAAGCGTGTTAACAAGACAAACCCTCAGCACGTGTGGTTGCACTGATTACTAGTTATCCCGTACCCAGTGGGCGTTAGGAGTCCATCAGTATGGACTTTGTGTTTGACCTACCGAAGGACTCGAAAGGTAACACTGGAATCATAGTCTCTGTTGACCGTTTTAGCGATATGGCTCATTTAGCGGCTGTGCCGATTCTATCGATGCTGAAGGTACAGCAAAGCTTTCTATCGATCGTGTGTTTCGACAACATGGATTGCTGTGACAATTGTCTCTGATCGTGATCCATTTTTCACTGGAAAAGTTTTGGACTTCCATCTTTAAGGTACTGTGCACCAACTTAGAAATGTCCACAGCGGATCATCCGCAAACCGGTGGTCAAACTGAGCGTGTCTACCGTGTCATTGGTGACATTCGCGCGGTGTATGCGCTGATACGCCCGTGGTCAAGTTTGCGGTAAACAGCGCTATTCATGCCTCTACTGACTTCACCCCATTCTACGTGAATGGTATCACCCACACAAGCATTCCGTTAACGTAACCACTGTATAGTTATGAGCTTGGTAAGAGAGGACTATCCAATCAAGATGCGGCCAACAGCTGTACGAAAACAGGTAAGCGAGTTTCTCGCTACGCGATTGAATGCTTTACGACATGTACGTGACGCAATGGCTGATAGCCAGGACGAACAGAGGATACGAGCTGATGCCAACGACAGAAAGTGTAGTGATACTTATACGGTTAGAGACCTTGCCGTACGGAACGCTAAGAATCTATCTATTAAGGTGGTGTCATCGGTAGACAAGACCAAGTTGCGTCCTCGCTTTATCGGTCCGTTTACAATTATTACCAGGAAGGGACTAGCGTATACGCTCAACCTTCCACGCAAGATGCGAACACATCAAGAGTTTTACGTCGGCTTGCTTAATCCTTACTTTTAATTGTTTCAGGTGTAATAAGAGGCGCTTACGCCGATGGATTTAGCATTGCCTCAAGTTAAGGAAGCCTTAAGAGAAGACCCAGTAGTCCTTCAAGACACGCCACACGGTCACGAAGACCATGCACCTCGTGTATAAACTCGGCGACGAGGCAACGAGATTCATCGGCCACCTCCTGCTCTCGTTGAAGAGCAATGCAATCAATAGTACCATGCTCGAAGAATCCTGCAGCGATATCGTCGCAATGGTCAGTACCGATAGCTGGTACATTGTTGTGGGTATCCGCAGTCGGAGAAATCATGGGAGTACGAAGTGTAACTATAGCAGAACTGTCTGTACGCCGTTGACGTTTCTGAACATCTTCTTCAGAGCCAGTCGACCCATACCGCTTCCCTATATTCAACGCATATGTGGAAGTGGTGCAGCTGCAGCAGGTGCACTGGTGTAAGGGTCCGTAGCTGCTGCACCATAGCGTGTGCGATAAAAAGATCGCAGCTGGCCTTTGGTCTTTGCAAATTTAAAGCGCAAATTTCGCTTGGGCGGAACGTCAGCAAGTAAAAAGCTCTTTTTGATTTTCCAAATGCTCGGTTAATGAAGAGTCTGTGATTTCAACGCGTGAAGAATGCTTCATTTTCCACCTCCGTCTCACGGATGAAGATGATGACAGGTACTGTCCGCATGGCGAACAATGAATTACCTCGTGCTTGCTAATCCAGCCTATTAAGGTAATCTTGGACGGTCATTCGCTCAAATCGAGGTATATTGCTCTGAGGGTATCCCTATATGCTGGTGTTGTGGCTGTGTCAGCCTTAGGTCCCGTTACCTATGTTGCGAGTGACTGCCCGGCAGTCTGATCATCGCATTCATCCACACTCGTTCGAGTGAAGCGGTAACCACTTTGAGCATCCGCTGAGGTTACAAAATGTGCTTGACGCCTGCGGTCATTGTCCCACTAAAGGGGTGCATGCACCTTCTAGCGTTCCACAAGTGAATCAGGCGTGATGCGCGTGTTGTCACGCGCCGGTGGCGTATCTGGAGAATATGAGTAGATACACGACGCTGCGGTTTCACCCTCATAGCTCAAAATACCCTTTTCGAGGAATTCTTCCAGGGTGTAAACGAAGGCTATGACTCAATTGTTTGGAATGTGTTGTTAACACGATACTTCAGACCAGAGCTTTGATAAGCTTCAAAGAACAATATGATGATTGTCGGTACGAGAATGTCGACAGTTTAGTGGAGGAGGGTGTGAATAGGTTGCATGTGGTTATTGAATCGGTTATGTTATTTGTCCACACCAAGTAAAAATCGACGCATCAGAGTGGTACAGTATCAGCACCAAGTACTTTTGGCAATACCGCACCTTATCGGGTAGGGATAAGGGATCAGACTTATGTCAAAATATCGCAATTTAGAATTCAGTCAAACAAGTTTTAGGGTTAAATTACTGTAGCTAAAGAATTAATCATGTAACATGGCACCCTTTGCTTGGGGTGCCGCGAAACTTCACGTACACTAGTACGTGCAGAGGAAGCTAATATACTTGAACGACTCGGTCAAGTAAAGGTAAAAGAGAACTGTGATTAATGTAGTTAAGCTATCAATATAACTGTAATCTTTATCTAACTATAGTAAACTACGCCGTCGTATGACGACAACCTGCTCACCACTCATTGCGCGCGTCTAGCAGCGATTGGTGGTAACCTTGGTTGATGTATCTTATATCAACCAATCTTGGAGCAGCGCATGACTATTGTCAAAAAGGGGATAACATTCCTTCGATATAATCCATCTCGGATAGTATCGGTAGAATATTGTCATGCTAGACAATATGCCTATTGGGACCGTTTGGTGTCAAAATCAGGTAACGGGATACCCCGTTACATCACCCCCCCTTAACCATTAATCACCCGTTGATTAAATTAGAATTGATTTGGACAGGGTGATCACCGTTGGATCACTCTGGGAAAGAGAACACTTTTTGGACAAAATTCCATTCATTTGCCAATCCAACGCATAGTTTTGTTGAAATGTTAGCGGAGCGTTGAAGTGAAGAAGACTTGTTGATCGAGGCAGCAAAATCAAAAGTAAGTTATGTTATGCGTTGAATTACGTTCCTACCGTTGCCTAATATATTTCCTGGTACGTCCTTCTTTCCAACCGTTTTATCAAATCAGAGAATGTTGTTTCTCATGTTCCTTTCCCATAAACGGTTCTTCCTTTCTCATGTTCCTTTACCATAGAACGGTTTCTATTCCGGTGACAAAAGTGGGGGACGTCACTGCCTGGCAGGACAGTGCTGGTGAACCCCAAACACCAGGACCCGAAGGTTAAACTTTTGCTGCCGGGATCGAGCCGTTGACCTTTGATATAGTGCTGCCACACTAACCCACTTGAGCTACATCGTGATGAAAAACATCACACAATATTGTCCTATACGTGCAATACTACTTAGAGCAACTACATGAACACGCTTATCCCGACGCATGTCCATTCCATACCGCACATGTCGCATCAACGGTTTTGAATGGGTTTCAGAAATTACGCGAGCGACTGCTCGCATGCGTGCGGACACGGAAAGTGCCTCTCACACCTCGGCAGCAGGCGAAGCGTCGCCTGTTGTCGTGAATCCTCCACGTGTTGAGTCACCACGTGCTACCAGTACATCCGCTGCGTCTGCAGCGGGTACCGCGAATCTTAATCAAGACGAGTCTAAGATAGAGCTCATCTATTCTGGTGGGTCAGATGATACATTCTAATCGAAGGCGACACCTCACACCTCCTGGTCATCAGCGGCGGACACTGCAAGAGCCAGGTTGACTGGTTCTGGGAAACGTGGAGACATCATGTCTGAGATCTTCGGACCGAGCGATTCTTCTGACGTGTCATCGCCTCACGCAAGTCCATTCGCCGATAGATCGCGTGTTAATGGTGATGATGCCCCTATGCATTTTCACAAAAAAAGCAACTTGAGAGATTGAGCTGGCACTGGTGTCAGTGCTTATGCTGACACCACTCAAGAGGAAAGGGACCGAAATGTACTGCGCCACGCTCGTCAAGTGGCCTTTCCATGGATGCCGCCATCCAGAGAGTTGGACCGGTGGCCTGCACGACTATTGAACGGGATTAATTCCCGTTGTTCGATTTCAGGAAAATCTGCCCACCTGATTCCAGCACGGAAAATATCCGTGCAGAGGAAGAGTTCTTCACCAATGCGTTCTTTAAACATAGGTGGTACAATGGTAGCCGTATTTGGGACGGTAAAGCCTTGGTGCAGGGACGGAATGCCCTCATCCACATTATCGAGTGTATTGACCATGAGGCTTGGCTTGCCAAACTTGATGCAGCTCGCATCAGGTTTGAGAAACGGATCAACTTGATGTTCAAGAGCTGAACCGTCTAACGGAACAGTTGCAAGATGACATGGCTCATGATTGATCTCGGCGTTATGGGCTTGAGGATCTTGTAAGGGGTTATTACAATTCCCTAGCGCACGATCGTTCGGACGATCGTGTCGCTTTTGCGTTCGCGTAACTTGAGAACGAACGTTTATCTCGTTCTTTTCGTGACGAGCTGGCTCTAGATCGTCGAGACATCGCTGGACTGCGTGAACAGGTTGCTTCGCTAGTCGACCAGACTGGCTCGTTGAAACGGGACCACTCGTAGGTGGTCTCGGCTCTCGAGCGCGCAGGTGTTCTGCGCAAATCGAAACGGTCTCGTACTGATAGTATGTGCGGAGACAACCGACGTAAACGTAAAATGCGTACGTATCTTACGGGGCAGTTCAATCGTGTACGCGTAGCCCATTTGGCGCAACAAACTAAATGGACCGATAAACTTGGTCAGTAATTTACTGCTGTTTACGTTCGTCACTGCGCGTTTCGGTGTATTTCCTGTAGACAGTGAAACTAAGTCTCCTTCATCAAATGAAAGAAAAATTGCTCTTCCATGTTTGTCTGCATTTCTTTTCTGTCTGTCCATCGCATCTGCAATAGTGTCTTGAACGAAGCGGACAACCGCTTCGCGAGTCAGCATAAATTCCTCTGCTAATTCATCCTTATTTACAGCAGTGCGCTTTATGTGCACTGCTGAAAAGGCGTTGTCCTCATCAGTGAGGGCGTCATCTTCCTCACTGTGGCAGTCGTTGGAGATGCTGAATATACTAGCGTCGTCGTCATCATCATCATCAATATCGATTGCATCGACATCGGCATCCATCACGTCGACACCATTGTCGACGGGTGATGAGCAAGAACCAGATCGGGTTATGTTCGAGCGAATCCACCTCCCCCTTAAACTAGAGTCACACTCTAAGAAGGTGGGTAAACATGGATGGCGAAGACCATTCACGAAGAACGGTGTATGCGTTGTAGACGCGTGCACCGAGTTCTTGATGGCGAATTTCGCCATCGGCAAGGACTCACTTCAGCTCATAAATGAGTGGACATACACATTTAAAGTATCTATTCGAGAACGCGGTTGAAGTGTTCCGTTTGACCGTCTGTCTTGGGAAGGGCAGAAGTTGACATCGTCAAACGTGTTCTAAGTGAACATAACACGGATTGTCAGAACTTCGCTGTGAAGCGGGGGTCCTTATCGGACACGAGTTCAAATGTAACCCGTTAAGTCGGAAGATAGTATCGATGAAGACTCGCGCACAGCCCTGGGCTGTGATTGACTCCGGTAAAGCAACAAGATGTACCAACTTGCTGAACCGATCAAAAAACACAAGAGTACCAGTATTCTTGTGAAAAAACACAAGAATACTAGTATTTTTTGTGAATATCTTTGGGAAACCCGAAGACGAAGTCCATCGATACGGACTGCCTACACTCTTCCGGAATCGGTAGAGTCTGTAAAGGTGCGCGGGATGGAGAACTTGGTTTCACCTGTTGACAAACTTCGCAAGCGCGAATGTATTTGCGCACAAAATCATACTGGCGCGACCAGCAGAAGTCATGACTTACCGTGAGGCAAGTCTTTTCTCTACCGCGATGCCCACTTGTTGGGGCATCGTGACACTCATACATGAAGCGCAATCGCAAATGATTGTGAGCCGGAACGACGAAACAAGGTGTGCCGCCGTTGACTACTGTATAGTACAGCAGACTATCACGAACAGAGTACCATTCGGTTGAAGATCGGTATTGAGACGACAAGCTTTTCATAGCTTGATTACACAGATTGGATACGTAATCCATCAACCGCAGAAGAGACTCATCTTCTGTGTATGCTTTCCGCACGTCATCGAGCAGATTCGACGACGGAACACTCACAGTTAGTGTCGCGACAGTGGGATCACCCCTACTGTTGGGTTGAGCAGTCGGCTCCAGATCGGGCCGACGCGAAAGAGCACCAGCGACGACATTAAGTCGTCCTGGCTTATACTAGACGGAGAAGTTGTACTCCGCGAAGAAAGACAGCCACCTCGCCATTCGTTGCGAAAGTTGTGGACTATTTATGGCCGTGCGTAAGGATGCATGGTCGGTAAAACGATGAAGGGCCTATATCCTAAGAGATATACCCGAAACTTGGCCAGTGCAAATTTCAAGGCAAGGAGCTCCTTGCCATGCACCGGGTAATCACGCTCAGCTGCTTGCAGCTGACACGATTGATAATAGACGACGCGCTCAACGCCGTCTGATTCGTACTGCATTAAAACGCAGCCGATTGCAAAATCGCTGGCGTCACAGACCACCTGAAATGGCCCATCCTGATCTGCAATCGCCAACACAGGCGATTGAGCCAAGCTTTCTTGATGCCTTCAAAAGAGTGCTGACACTCAGCGCTCCATGACAACCCCTCTCATTGTTTCTTTAGTAGCCGAGAGAGAAGTACGGTCATCTCGGCATAGTTGCGCGAGTACTTGTACAAGTACGCCGCCAAGCCAAAGAGCTTTTGTAGTCCCTTGACGTCTACTGGAACAGGACAGTCGCTAATCGCCTTGATCTTTTTTTGGATCATGGCGTACACCGTTTTACCCATGATGCGGCCAAGAAGTGGTATTTCGTTCGCTGCGAATATACACCTCTTGTGGTTCGCGAACAACTTATGCTCTCGCATTAGAGTAAGAACCTTCCGGACGTGGATTCTATGAACCTCCACGTCCGCCTTTCCATCCACAGCCCGGCTATGGACGAAGACATCGTCGAAGTAACTCGGTGCGAAATCGCGCACCGATCGCAAAAGATTCGTAACTCATCTGTTGAGCGTTGCAGGATTGTTACTTTGCCCCTGTGGCATCACTAGCCACTCCCAGAGCATGCCACTGGGGGTGCTCACTGCTGTGTAAGGGATATCCCGTTCACGCATGAGGATCTGATAGAATCCATCCATCGAATCCATGGATGAAAAGATGGTACTCTTTGCCATACCATCTATGATGACATCCTTTCTTAGTATCGGCGTTTGAGCCGGTACCGTTGCAGCGTTCAATTTGTTGAACGCGTGCACTATCCGCCACCCTCCTATGGCCTTTCGCACACAGAAAGTCGGAGAGCTGTGTAGGGATGTTGATTCCCTCACGTGGCCAGCCGCTGATCGATCGGCAAAGGGTTTGTCGATAGCTGTGACCTGTTCACGAGGCAGTGGCCACTGCATCATGACACAGTATTTTGAACCAGGTTTCAGTTCGATCTCATGCCGAGTGCCTTTGTCCTTGGGCAGCTCGCATGGCACGGATTCAGGGTAAACTTCCCTGAATTCAACCATATCCTTATACAAAGAATTTGTCTTCTAAGACTCCCAAGATTGAGACATGTACCGCTCAATCCCGTTTATATCATCGAGTACACTCTCGTCCATAGATGAGCTACTGAAAACCCGTTTGTTCTCAGTAAAAACTTGTGCCGACCGAATATCGGCGACGTACTCGTCCGCTGTAAAGAGTAAACTGATCTACTTGGATTTTCTATCGCGCAGATCTCGCAAGATTTTTTAGATTCTAGCGTTGGAAATTTGGTTACCCTCGAAGCTGACTTCGGAGGTGTAACCAGATCAAGTGTATAAGCACTTACAATTAATCCGTCATTCACCAAGAAATTCACTGACTCGGTGATTTCCTGGGAAAACAAATCCGCAAGTGGTTGAGGATCCACACCCTCAACATAACTTCTCGGGAGTTGTCACTCTAAAGAACGCCGGGATTTGCTTCTGTTACGTGTGCTACTACGGTCACGTCCTATTCGATCGACTCTCTTTCAGTCGAGCGGGCTTGCTCTACGATCGACTCTCTGATAGTCGGTCTCGCTTTAACGTGTTGTCCATCCTGAACAACACTAGTCTCTCTTCTCGGATGCACCCTTCTTGGTGTGCATCCGTGTTCCAGTTCTCTCGATTTTTTCGATCGGTGAACCTTCGGCACAGCCTGTGTCTCTGCACAGGTGCCGAAAGCTGGTTCCACAGTGTAGTGGCCTTCTACACTGTGATCTTGTGCAATCGTACTAACGACCGTACCACAAGTGAGGCCATCGCACTCACTCGTAGTACATCCACACGCTTGTGGACACTCCAAGACGTTCATCAGATGGACATCTGATGAACAAACGGCAGGCATCTTCACGGATCGATGCTGTCAGCTTATCCATGGCTGGTATTTTCAAGCCATGGCAGACCAGTGATGACATCAAATTTGTCATCCAAATCTAATACGATAATGTTATCATCGTACTGCTTTCCTTCTAGCGTGTAGTGAATTCCCACTACACTTTTGTTCACTGGTACGGATGCGCCTGTAGCAAGGCACACCGTCATCCTCGTTGGAGGGAACTCTCGCTCAACAAAGTTGAGCCTACTATCCCCTAGCGACTGGCATCGAATAAAACTGCTCGACGCCCCACATTCAACTAGGGCGCGAAGTGACATTCCACTTGTCACCTTGATTTTCAAATTGATGAGAGAATCCTCATCAATAGGGGCAGTAACACACAGAGACTTTGTTTTGGGAGCAATCTTCGTCAAAAGTCCTGCAAATTCTCTTGACGTTGCTGGATCAGCAGGGTGCTCCGCCCCCACTGACCCTGATCGTTTTTTGACGGTCCGACTTGCTGTCGCGGCTTGGCGACATGGTCGGACCCACGCCTCGGACCCTTCCTTGGCCAACAGCGGTCATCACGTTCTGTCTTTGGAAGTGTTGCGGTACTTGGGACACTACACTCATAAGCGTAGTGATATTCATTCTGGCAGCGATGGCATCTTGCCGTTCACTTGTGACTCAGAGATCGAGAGTTCTCGCGTTCGATGTAACAGAGGTCCATTGGTTCGGGACTTCCTGTTTCCTGTCGTCTCGTCGGACGATAGTTTGACGAGTTAGCCGGAGACTGTCTAAGTCTGAATTCTTCTTGTTCCGCATACGCTATCACCTTTTCCAGCGTATGGAAGTCCTCTCGGAACATGTAGGTCTTCACCGGCCCATCAAGAAGGCCGTAGATGAACACGTTGATGAGCGTGTGCTCATCAACAGGGTTCTTTGTAACGCTACTCGCAAGGTAGCTCAGGTGATGTGCGTAAGCGAGCACGTCACGCTTACCTTGCTTTAGCCTCAAGAGTGCAGAGCGTGCTCTAAAATTGGCTCTCGGCGGCTCAAACGTCTCTATGAGCCGATATTTTGAAATCTTTAACGACTCAAACACGTTTGGGTCGTGAAGCTTGAGCCCTAAGGCCCAAGTCTTTGCTAGTCCTGTCAAATTTGACGGGAAGAAGGTGACTAGCATCTCGTCACTCTCGATGTGACGGGCCCTGATGGCTTCGTATAACTCGACGAACCATTTCAAAAGGGAATCTTTCATCGGTTTCCTTGTACCTTGAGATGTCAATCTTCAAGGCTTTGGGTCGATGTGTGTGCGTCGGACCGCCCTTCGACTGATGAGAGCCTTGCTGCAATAGCAAGGCTGTCTTTTGTCGTTCGACGGCAAGTTCCCTTGAAGGAACTTGTTGATAGCAGCATGTTGCTGGTCTCTGCTTAGAGACTTCAACATACCACTGAGTGCGGGTTCGCCCATGAGCACACTCATGCGGCCGACTACCTCCCATTCTGAGTCCCTCAGATGGGAGTAGCCTTCACGCGTTACCTGAAAGCTGTAGTCTTCTACTTCCAACATGTTCCATGTTGGACGGACACTAAGTTGTCGTTGGACGGACTACGAAGTGCCACCAGGTGTAATGGGGCACCCTATGCTTGGGGTGCCGCGAAACTTCACGTACACTAGTACGTGCAGAGAAAGCTAATGTACTTGAATGACTCGGTCAAGTAAAGGTAAAAGAGAACTGTGATTAATCTAGTCAAGCTATCAACATAACTTTAATCTTTATCTAACTATAGTAAACTACGCCGTCGTATGACGACAACCTGCTCACCACTCATTGCGCGCGTCTAGCAGCGATTGGTGGCAATCTATGGTTGATGTATCTTATATCAGCCAATCTTGGAGCGGTGCATGAATATCATCCAAAAGGGGGAATTTTACTTCAATTTTATCCATCTCGGATAGTATCTGTAGAATATTGTCTTGCTAGACGAAATTCCTATTGACACCTTTTGATGTCAATTTCATGTAACGGGCTAGCCCGTTACAAATCAAGTTTAGTTCCCCTTTTTTGAAATGTTGGACACGAGTGCCTAGTAAAGGCGTAGTGTGTTGTAAGAGCATTAGCCTTGTCAAGGCGTTTACTCTTGTTTACCAGTAGTGACTAGTTAGTGCGTAATTCTGTTAATCGTAATCCCTTCGGAATCAATATTGTTCGGCTTGTACGCTTTCACGACTGTACGTCGTTGTTAGTTCGTTATTACAAAGCGACTTTTTGAGTCGAAGACTTTCTCTGTTGGAGGGCGCAAAGTAACTTTGTTACAGGTCCACGAAGACGAGGAGCGCAAGGCACACAAAATCGGATCATTCCTTTCTAAATTGGTTAACTGGGCGCCAGTAGAGAGTCGGATTGGCCCAGTAAAATGAGCGGATTGCACTACAACATTGAATCATAATTTTTTTTAATAGCTTAAGAATTAATGAAATTGTGATGCAGAACTATTATCCTGCTTAGTAGTTGATTTTGATAATTAATGCTAACCATAGAAGTTGCATCCTTTTAGAAAAATGCAATTCGTGCTGAGCAAATTTTTACAATGCATCTAATTAAGTAGACATCCTTCAACGAAGACTAGATTTGTCTTTTGACTGGATACAAAAAAAACCAAGTACGGTTCTACTTTTACGCTTTGTCTGTCGTTGATACCCTTTCTCTGCACGCCCGTGTACGTTAATTTTCGAAGCATCTACATGCTCTGTGTTCAGTGTAAGCAGCTTGTACTATGATAGTATAAGCAACCGGTGCCCCAATACAACTTTAAATATAAGATGTGGCCATTGTTTGTTCCAGGGGGAGAAATTTCTTGCGAAAAAGGGAAGGCTAAACGCCACTCGTCATTAATTGCATAATCAGTCATTTACTAGATCCATTCCACGTGGCCCTTGAAGGGGCACCATTGTCAAGCGATTGATTACTGGAGAAGGTTGTTAAGTAATGGTAGGAAATGGTGCATTGATACTATTTTAATTTGTTCAGAAGAGAAATAAAATATAGGATGGAATTTAAAAACTAATTGTGCAAAAGGTTTGCAAATCAGGTCTGGTAGAAAGTTTAAAAATGTTAGATTATAACACAGGGTGTGATTTATACGAAAAGGGTGTCAATAAAAGGTCAACTTTTCTCAACTAATTAGTTCAAGGAAGGCGTGTAAAAGAAAGTAATCATTTATTTGATACCTAATCAAAAGAGGATAGTTATTTTTTTTATTTATAGATTATGATTGTGAATTTTAATTTCTTATTCTAATTAATTTTAGAACTAGGTAATAATGCATTTTAATAAATTCACTCAAAGGTAATAGATGCAGCTAGAGGTAAAGACAAAAGAATATGAAGATGAAAAGGCACAGTTTAATTCTCTCGTGGTAGAAGTCATTTTAGTTTTGCAACAAATATGAATCAATATCTAAAAAAATCTAAATTTGCTTAAAATGTTCCTACTCGAAATCGTTAATTTTTTTTTCGCGCCCTTAGCGTCTACCTTTACATTTTTTAGGCTCCTTTTGGCGTCGACTCCTTTATTCAAGATATTTGTCCACGCATCGATGAGCCTCATAAAAAACCATCTTAAAGACAACGATACTGACGTAGCGAGTGACTTTCTCTCCTCTTGGTTGGACGACGGGACCTCCACGAGCGTAGACGTGCCGTGAAGAACACCGCTCCCTTGTTTTGCACTCGTGGTCGCATCACCTGCAGTACGAAGAGCGCGTCGGGCATGATCAGACTCAGTCGGCACGGCGATTGTCGAAGATGTCGAAAGTGCAGCGACGAGTGCGGACACAACGGCGAATGACGAGAGCAGGAGGCGCATGGGTGAGACAGAAGTTCTTGGGACTTGCGAGCTTGATGGCAACTTGGTTTGTGAAAAGGTGCCAATGTCTTAAGCTTAGGTCCTTGTCTCCTCGCATTGCGCTCCATTCATTTGATGTAATCGTGCCGTCGGGACCAACGATCAACCAGGCACAGAAACCGGACACGCAGCTGAGCTACGACCCATCACTTTGACTGCGCTTGGCTTCAATGCAAACTGGCCTGTGACAGCGCCAGGGATTGTTCCTCAGACAATGATTACTGACTGGCTAGCCACCACGCCTCGGCAGACAGCCAGGTTAAGCTGAAATTGCCTCATTCGTAACCACCACTGATTTTCATTTGGTTCACCTCGAAGCTCCATGACTGCCTTCCAAAGTATCATTTTTGTGTCGACTACCTCGGGTCACTCAAACAGTTTTCGAAACCATGACTAGCGGCCACAACTGTCCGAACTAGGACCACCGATCAGACCGAATATACCCAGCAGATCATGGCTTCAGTGCAGACAATGACTTCCAATCAGACCACGACCAGCCTGCATGTCGATGCATCTGATTTTTCACACCGGACATCGTCGGCCGCCACACTGGGCTGGCCACCGAAGAGGCATACGCAGCTGCGCATCGCTCGTTGCACCGTTTCGCTCCTACAATATGGCAAGCCAGTCTTTCCCCGATGTCAGAACTGGTTCTGTCCTCTCTACGCGCATGACGATTCTTCTTCCAGAAAAATCTACTGCTGCCATCGGATTGGCTGCACATGATAGCGGACAAGCCGGTTTCAAAGCTTACCCACTTCGCCAGATGCAGGAGCCAGGCTGGCGATCAGGCTGGCGATCAGCCAGCCAAAGTCCTACGTGTCTTTATCTACGATTGGAAGCACAGGACGCAATCCGTGTGTTCGTTCTTTTCATGCGCTCGTTCAAAAGACATCGAGACTGACGGCGCCACGCGGCACTTTGTCGCATCATTAGGCTTTGACCAGCCGTTTTCCGTTACTCCCTCGCAGGAACTTTCAACAAGCAATGAAGCCCGACACTGTCCTGACCTTGATCGAGGAATAGTAATGTGAACTTGCGTCCTAGTTCTGGACGCAAAGGCTCCGATCGATATACGTTACTATAGTGAATGTAAGGAGCGCGCATGAACAAGAGTATGCGGTAGTTGAGATCACGCGGTCGTTCAGATGCTCTATTCATATCAATTTGCCATCACTTGTCACATGACTTCCTAGCGCTACTAAGCATTGACATCACCTTCGTGGAAGACTCAGAAGTCGATCGCGCGTGTGTGTGAGTGGCCTCTGCATGTAGACGCGGCTCACTCGCTTCTCGACACCTGCAGACCCGATGACACTGGCTAGCGAGCTCGACCATGATACGAAGTGTGCGGAGGGATGCCAACCCATCTGGACATTTCGAGCGCGCACGCTCTTATCCCACATGCTCGATAATGCCCGAGCAAGTTCCTGCTTCGGATGTAGTAAAAACGAAACGAAGCGTAGGCGTTGTCGCTGCATCCCCCGAGTTCGTGCAGCAACCGTAGTGACTCCACGATCGACGTTATAGTGCAGCGTCACGGACGTCTCCACCTCCGATGGTACAGATATGAGCACATGAACGCCAAACGTCAAGGCATTCGAAACCGATGGGAGCCAAGACTAGGAAATGGATGGCCCGACCACGTCGCAGCGTTCTAGGGCACGAATCGATGAGGGCTGATTATGGTGGCAACGTGGAAACCGCGAGCTTGGAACTGGACGGATGGAGCCCGTTGGCTGCCAAACGTTCGTCGATAATCGCGTCGGGTCGCTGTCGCGCGTGTCTACGAGGTTTCAAGATAACGGGACTGTGTCCAGAATGGCTGGGTAATTTCGTTGAGATCAGACTGGTCGCTGCAGCCTATGGAAGTGGATGTATGATTATTGGGGAGAGCATTGTGCATATCGCGATTTGTATCGATCTTTCTGTCTCCTTGTCGTTCGTGACGTCCGGCATGATCCAGACGACGCGAGTCATGGCTCAAATAATTCCGGACGTCTTCACAGCTGTGCTGCCTTGTCAGAAGGTGGGCTATGAATCGTGGAGCAAGGTCATATCGGTAGGCCATATACGTGAGACAGGATAATTTTTGTTGGTCTACGTACGCTGCCTCTAAAGTCGATCCCTCCTACCCTCAAGAAACAGCGTCTGGAATGAAGACTTCATCTTAAAAATCTAGATTTACCAACACAATTGTGAAGTAAGACTGAGTCATGGCAGTTGACATGCGGTGGTTACCACACAACCAGACTTCTTATTAGTGATAAGTAGCTGTAATAGACAGTCTGAGCCTCTCTCCAAAACAATTGTAAGACGGCTGACGTGGTTAAGGGAGGTACCAGATATCTATTGCTCTGGAGAGCGGTCAAGACATGAGTCTCAAGGCCGCTCGATACACCCAAGAAATGGCGGGATCACTCTCGTTTTCTTGAGACAATGTATCACCCCTTGCACAGACTCGAGTGCCGCGTGTTTGTGGTTGCGCAAGTGTTGTAACGGGGTGAATCGTTACATAACAATTTATGAGAAATTGTTAATAGAATATAACTATAAGAGTTATATTCTCAGAATATTGTCATAAGGACAAATATTCTCAGAATATTGTCATAAGGACAAATATTCTCAGAATATTGTCATAAGGACAAATATTCTGTAGCACTTACAAGTAGTTCCTAATTGGTTGATATAGGCCATTATATCAACCAACGAAGACGCGCCACGACAGACGCACGCAATGAGTGGTGAGCAGATAACTGATTTACACATTTGTATTCAGACATAGTTAGATGAAGATAAATAGTGATTTATTGCAGACGTTAACTATGCTAAATACAGTTCTACTTTTTACTTTAACCAAGTACTCGCTTCTTCTTACCGTCTTCCTCTGCACGTACGAGTGTACGTGAAGTTACGAGGCACCGCCTTATTCTGTCATCAGAATAAGTAGCTTGTACTGTCACCAGTACAAGCTTCAGGGTGCCCCGTTACACCTGGTAGCACTTCGTAGTCCGTCCAAGGACCGCGTTCACATCTAACATGAATTTGTTGGATGATGAAGATGACCAAAGCATTCACGCTACGCGTGACGGCTACTCCCATTTGAGCGATGTCGAATGGGATGCGGTTGAACGAATGGGTTCGACCATGGGCATCCATGCTGTTAGCGTCATGCTAGAGGCTCTCAATAGAGATGCCCAACATGCTACTATCGCCAAGTTCATTCAAAATGAACTTGACGCTGAACGCGAGAAAGTAGCCTTGCTTCACCAACAAGGTTCTCAACAAGCAGAGTTGTTGAGAGAACAGGGTGTTCAACAGTTTGAACTGTTGAGACAGCAGCAGGCTGCTACTGGTGGGTCGATGCATTCGCGTCGACTTAAGACCTTGAAGATTGACATCTCCAAGTATAGGGGGGTCGAAGAAGACTCCCTCTTGAGATGGTTCGTCGAATTGGATGACGCCATAAGGGCGCGTCGCATCGACGACGGGGATATGCAAGTTGCATTTGCCCAGTCAAATCTGGCAGGACGTGCCAAGACTTGGGCACTGGGGCTCAAGTTGCACGACCCATATGCGTTTGGGTCGTTGGAAGTCTTCAAGTCGCGGCTCAGACAAACGTTTGAACCGCCTAGAGCTGAGTTCAGAGCTCGAACTGAACTCTTGAAGCTCAAACAGGGTAAGCGTGATGTGCACGCTTACGCTCAACATATACGACATCTCACGAGTTGTATAAGTTCCAATCCGGTGGATGAACACACGTTGGTTTCGGTGTTCATGCAGGGTCTTGCGGATGGTCCCGTCAAGACTCACCTGTTCCGGCTTGAACTAGATTCCCTAGAACAAGCCATTTCCATTGCGGAGCAGGAAGACTTCAGTCTGAGACAGGCTCGCGCCAGCTCGACATCATATCGTCAACCGAGGCGATATGACAACGGAGGTCCAGAGCCGATGGAACTCTGTTATGTAGAGAGCGAGAAGGCTCGCTCTACAGGCTACAAGAAGTTGCAGAGATGCAACAGATGTCAAAAGACAGGACACTACGCTTACGAGTGTAGTTCCCCTCGTCCAGTGTCTCGCAACACTGGGCGTAGTGACCGTCCACCCATGAGAAAGGGGCAGGGACGAGGGTCCGCTGTTGGAGCAAAGACGCAACAACGGGATGGACCGTCAAAAAACGGACAGGATCAGTAGGTGCGGAGCACCCTACTGGTCTAGCAACGTCAAGAGAATTTGTAGGCCTCTTGATGAAGGTTGCTCCCAACACACAAACGTTGTGCGTTGCTGCTCTAGGTAATGAGGTCTCACTCATTACCTTGAAACTCGAAGTGACGAATAAGTTGTCCCATCGAGCTCTAGTTGATTGTGGGGCGTCCAACAATTTTGTGCGACGCCAATCGCTAGAAGATGGTCACTTTAAATTCAGTGAATGTGACACACCTCCTACGAGGATGACGGTACGTCTTGCGACAGGCGCATCCGTAACCGTCATGAAGCGTATAGTGAAGATCCACTATACGCTAGAAGATACCCAATATGACGATGACTTTATCGTATTGGATTTGGATGACAAATTTGATGTCATCCTTGGAATACCGTGGCTCAGAAGGTACGAACCACGAGTAAACTGGCAACATCGGACAGTAACGATGCCTGCCGCTTGCTTTTCAGATGGCCATCTGATGAACGTTTTGGAGCGTCTACAAGCGTGTGGATGCACTACGAGTTGAATGCTGCAACGGTACCGGCTCAGACGCCGATACCGAGGAAGGACGTAATCATTGATGGTATGTCAAAGAGTACCATCTTTTCGTCCATGGATTTGATGGATGGTTTCTATCAAATCCTTATGCGAGAACGGGATGTACCCTATACCGCAGTGAGCACGCCTAGCGGCATGCTCTGGGAATGGCTAGTAATGCCACAAGGGCTCAGTAATGCCCCTGCCACGTTCAACAGATGTGTATCACATCTGTTGAGACCAGTACGAGAATTCGCGCCGAGTTATTTCGATGACGTATTCATCCATAGTCGAGCTATGGATGGAAAGTCGGACGTTGAGGTTCACAGGTACCACGTCCGACAGGTTCTTACAATCATGCGAAAGCATCAATTGTATGCTAACCTCAAGAAGTGTATATTTGCAGCAAGCGAAATACCACTTCTTGGGTGCATCGTTGGTAAGAACGGTGTACGTCCTGATCCCGAAAAGATCAAGGCGATCACCGACTGGCCTGTGCCGGTCGATGTCAAAGGTCTTCGAAAATTCCTTAGGCTAGCGGCGTATTTGCATAAGTATTCACGCAATTACGCCGAGATGACTGTGCACCTCTCTCGTTTGTTGAAAAAGAACGAGAGGTGGTTATGGAACGCTGAATGTCAACGCTCCTTTGAGGGTATCAAGCAGAGTTTGATACAATCCCCAGTCCTAGCAATAGCCGATCAGGACAGGCCATTTCATGTGGTCTGTGATGCCAGCGATTTCGCAATCGGCTGTGCATTAATGCAGCACGATCTTGAAGGCGTTGACCGCGTCGTCTGCTATCAGTCGCGTCAGCTGCAACCAGCTGAGCGGAACTATCCAGTGCATGACAAGGAACTCCTTGCCATGAAGTATGCACTCGCGAAGTTCAGAGTCTATCTATTAGGAGATAGACCCTTCGTTGTTTACACTGACCATGCGTCATTACGCACGGCAGTGAACAGCCCGCACCTTTCACAACGAATGGCGCGGTGGTTGTCATTCTTTGCAGAATACAACTTTACGGTTGAGTACAAACCAGGACGACTTAATGTCGTCGCTGATGCACTCTCACGTCGTCCCGACTTTGAAACAGTCGCGAAACCCAACAGTGAGACAGTCACTGTTGCGGTTATGACGTCCTCAGTCCCATCTACAACGTTGTATGATGATGTGAGGCGGGCATACGCCCAAGATGGTGAGATAGTGAAGTTGTTGACACATCTCTCCCAACCATCTCGAGAATCGTTGAAACGATTGTCGTCTGCGTATCGATCTGCATCAGATCGATACACTGCTCGTAACGGTTTACTGTATTATACAGCCGTTTCTGGTGACACACCACGTGTTGTCATTCCAGATGATACTGATCTGCGTTTGCGGATCATGTTCGAGTATCACGATGCTCCTATAGGACATCGTGGCCGAGAGAAAACATATCTCACGGTAAGTCGAGACTTTTACTGGCCCCGCCAGTATCAGTTTGTGCGAAAGTATGTTCGCGCATGCGAAGTCTGTCAACGAGTGAAGTCAAGTCCTTCACTGCGTGCACCTTTACAGCCTCTACCGGTTCCGGCTGAGTGCTGGGAATCCATCTCGATGGATTTCGTCTTCGGGTTACCCGAAGACGCACGCGGGAATACTGGTATTCTCGTATTTGTTGACAGATTCAGAAAAATTGTACACCTTGTGGCTGTACCAGAGACAATCACAGCAAGTGGCTGTGCTAGTGTCTTTATTGACACCATCTTCCAACTTCATGGGTTGCCCCGTGAACTCGTATCAGACAGAGATCCACGATTCACTGCTGATTTCTCGCGTTCTGTGTTCAAATCACTCGGAACGCGCTTGAAGATGTCGACATCTGATTATCCAGAGTCAGATAGTCATACGGAACGAGCCAATCGTGTCCTCGAAGAGATACTTCGAGGATACGTACACCCCTTTAAGGGTTGGAGTGAGTTCTTGCCACTGGTAGAGTTTGCCATTAACAACTCCGTGCATGCGTCCACGACACATACACCGTTTTACGTGAATGGCTTGCGCAATCCTCGTGTACCCACCTTACTAGAGTGTAACTCTTGTTTAAGGGGGGAGGGACTCGCGCGAGCAAAAACCGAATTGGTTCACGCTCATCACGCTCTGACGAAGAGGTCATTGCGTTTGATGCCAATATCGATAACATCGATATCGAAGAAGATGATGCCAGTGAGAGCGCGGAAGCCCTCACTGAAGGAGATGATGCCAGTGAGAGTGCGGAAGCCCTTACTGAAGAAAAGATTGATGTTGCTGCAGTGCGCTCACAGCGCACTGAAGCTAACGAGAACAGATGAGTTCATACTGGCTCGTGAAACGGTAGTCCGTTTTGTGCAAGACTCCATCGCCGAAGCGGTGGATAAGCAAAAGCAAAACGCTGACAAGAATGGAAGGGCAAACACTCTTTTATTTAATAAAGGTGACTTAGTCCTACTGTCTACGGTTAATCTACCAAAGCATGTAGTGACTAACTTGGGTAGCAGTAAACTACTACCCAAGTACATTGGCCCATTTCGTGTATTGCACCGCCTAGGCAATGCATACACGATCGAGTTACCACGTAAGATGCGAACGCATCCCACTTTTTACGTTGGTCGGCTTAAGCCGTACCATCAGTACTCTGCTTCTTCCGATGAAGAACGCCCTTGCGCTCAAGCATCTCGCAGAGAGCCTTGTGCTCCCGATGGTGGGCATCAACAAGGGTCTGAAGAGCAGCTATCTCATCCCGAGACCGATCAGCAATCCCACGAGCTACCCTTAGCTCGTCACGAAGAGATGTCAGAGATCTCTCGTTCTCAAGCTGAGCAAAGGCAAACTCAGCTCGATGCTTCGAGGCAGTGTCCGCCATTTGGAGACGCCTATTCCGCTCATGCTCGAGATCGTCGCGTAACCCTTGCGTTACGCGATCAAAGAAGCTCTCGGGAACACACCGATCCACATGATCGTGTGGAGATCGTCTTTCCTCCTCCTCCACCTCCATTAGAGGACTCTCGCGGTGGCCAGCGCTATCTAGTTGAGCAGCTGTTGAACCACCGCGACGTGAACGGACGTCGGACAAGTTATCTCGTCCGGTGGCGCGGCTATCCCCCGTCCTGGGATTCTTGGGAGCCCCGCTCCCAACTGATGATCGACGTACTGGGTCTGGTTGAGCAGTACGACGCGGCACATCCTGTGCCGCAGAAGGACCGCCGGAGAAAGTCTTCCCGGCACGGTCGTAAAGGGATTTCAGGTTGTCAATCCCTTCGTACAACTCAGTAGAGACACGTACGCGCCACCACGGGCTATTAGGGAGGTAAGCCTCCTTAGGTGCTCGTGCAGAGTTGCTCACACAACATGGGCACGAGTCTCCCCAAGAGAGGCAGGGTAATCCTTTCTCCCTTGACAGACGATGCAGCTTGTAGCGTGCACCTGTTGGGGTTCGCTTTTCAAACTTATCACGAGCTTTGATAAGTTTGTCGTTCCAAGCGTCACGACCTACATCCTCGAGGTTATGGATGTAGGCGTTCCACGCCTGAAGTAGTGAGGGACTATCACGTTTGTGATTCCCACTGTACCATCGATGCCTAAAGAAAGCATCGATGAAGAATTCATGTTCAGCGCGATAGTCTTTCGCGCTGGGGTCAAGGTGATGGATCCTTGACGAATCGAACAACCGTGTTCGATAACGATCACTCGTCGTCGCCGACAAGTGATCCATGACGGATTTTGGAGGCATCCATGCCTTCTTCTCAGGAGCGAGACGCAAGACATTGCGATCCCGCTCTTCCTGCGACGTGCCGACAGAAGTACTGGCACCTCGCTGTGAAGTGGTGTCCATAGGAGAACCGACACCACTATTAGCGCCCGAGTCTCGCGACCTCGAGCGCCTTCGCTTCGGCGATGGTTCATCTGATTCATCAGATGAACCAAAGATGCTGCGACGCAAAGCATCATCCATGCCACGCTTGGCAGGCGGCTTAGATTCAATCGCCGTCGATACGGATCCATTATCCGTATCAGGAGAGTACGAGACACCGAGCTCGTACTCTGTGAAGACACGAGTGTCTTCATGACCAGCGCCTGCATCACCAAGTGACACAGGCTGGGTCGCTTCAGCAACCGATGGGACATCAGTTGCTGTTGTTTCTGCTTCGGCGTCCGCACAGAGACGTGCAGACGCGCTCTCGGCGGCCTTGCTCGCGCATCGCATGGGCTTGTTAACCATGCGATGGAATGTTGGAAAGTGGACGCGGACCAACAAGTGCAAACCCCGTCCCAAATGATTTGGGACGAGTATCCATTTAGTCAATCAGTCACTAAAGTGACTGATGGTTAAGGGGGGGTGATGTAACGGGGTGAATCGTTACATAACAATTTATAAGAAATTGTTAATAGAATATAACTATAAGAGTTATATTCTCAGAATATTGTTATAAGGACAAATATTCTGTAGCACTTACGACTAGTTCCTAATTGGTTGATGTAGGCCATTGTATCAACCAACGAAGACGCGCCACGACAGACGCACGCAATGAGTGGTGAGCAGATAACTGATTTACACATTTGTATTTAGACATAGTTAGATGAAGATAAATAGTGATTTATTGCAGACATTAACTATTATAAATACAGTTCTACTTTTTACTTTAACCAAGTACTCGCTTCTTCTTACCGTCTTCCTCTGCACGTACGAGTGTACGTGAAGTTACGAGGCACCGCCTTATTCTGTCATCAAAATAAGTAGCTTGTACTGTCACCAGTACAAGCTTCAGGGTGCCCCGTTACAAGTGTAGTTGGTGCCGTCGTCTCCAAGAAAGTCAACAACTAGTGTCCTTTGTCCTTTGAAGTAGGCTGTCTTACAGCTCGATTAGTAGCCCATAGGCTTGGTACACATTACAACATGGCGAGCTCTAGCTGCGAGACGCTACTTGCTACTACAGTAACCAGTGAGTACGATGCCGCTCATGCGCTTGCTTGAACTTATACTGACTAGAGCGACCATTCTGCCTTCAAACCACGTAAATAATGCCCACGGTACCTCCTGGGCCCCAAGGTCGTGGAGTCACTCACGAATATAATACTAATTCCTGCACGCGCTGCTATCCCTTTCTTCACGATCCGCTGCGTCAGGTGACGCTGCTGACTCCGATCGTTGCCATCACTACGAGCTCACCTCAGAGAAGAATGTTCGTGAATCAAGCATCGATAGACGAGATCCAGTGTTGTCTTGGGCGTGCAAGAACAATAAAGATGCGACCTCTCTCTGTTGATATTGATGTGCGCAGGCGAAGGCAAATTGTGAAGTGAATATATTTATGGTCCTTAGTTCGCAAACTTGCTTCGCTACCTCTAAGCCACTCATTTCCTATACTTAGACAAACTATATCAGTCCCACTGATTTAGCTAGACCAATGAACACCCTTCGATCTTCTCAAGATCTTCTAGAAGGTTCACTGGTTTATCTAGACCAATCAACACCCTTCGATCTTCTCAAGATCTTCCAGAAGGTTTAAGAAGCTCTCCTTGTGACGTCACCCGATGACGTCATGCTGTGCTTCTTCTCAGCCAGTCCTTCTCGATTCTTCCAAACCTATCCATGAACATAAAAGCAGTAGACGGTGCTATGTTAACACTCTCACTCACCGCTATTGCTAAATGCCCTTGGGTCCAATGCAGCTTGCTTGTATCAAATAGTTCAGTCGCTTGGTCCCCAGAGCCTTCGTTAGCATGTCGGCCAATTGGTCCATAATGGAGATGTACTTGACCATGATGATATCGTGGGCCACATTCTCCCGGATGAAGTGGTGACGAATGTCAACGTGCTTAGTTCTGACATTGTAGCTGGCATTGCTGGCAAGCCCAATTGCTCCTTGATTGTCTTCCCAGACCCACGTTGCTCCCACTTGCTCGTGACCTAGATCCTTAAGCAGCGCACGAACCCATAACACTTCCTGTGTACACAGGCTTAAAGCCATGTACTCTGCCTCAGCAGAGCTTAGAGCCACCGTGCGTTGATACTTGGACTTGTATATGGCTGGTGCGCCACCGATGATCACCATTATCCCTGACACGGAGCGTCGATCATCGATGTTGCTACCCCAGTCCGCGTCCGTATACGCTGTAGCTGTTACTTTGCTAGCGCTGCCGTCGTAGATTATCCCGTAGTCTCTTGTCGTCTTGAGATACCGAAGAACACGAATGGCTGCCTTCCAATGTTGCTGACCTGGATTCTCCAAAAACCTTGATAACTGCGTGATGACATACATCACATCTGGGCGCGTACATGTCGTGATGTATAGCAAACATCCGATCAGTGACCTGTACGGCTTTGACTGCATTTCTGCTCTATCGACATCCGTCGTTGGGGATTGTTTCTTTGACAGCTTCAGGCCGGACTCGCATGGGTTGACCACTGTCTTTGCGTCCTCTTGATTAAAACGGCTGGCCACATCATCGATGTATCGAGTCTGTCGAATCATCAGCTTACTGCAGTTGTGGTCATGATCAATCTCCACGCCAAGAATAAATTTAGCCTTGCCTAGCTCCTTCATACGAAATGAGCTCTTGAGTGCTGTCTTGACCTCTTGAATCTCCCTGCTGGTCTTGGCGGCGATGATCATGTCGTCGACGTAGAGACAAACATAGACATAGTTGTCATCTTGATGCTTGACGTAGATACACTGATCTGCTCCGCTGCTACGAAATCCGATCTGTAAGAATTTAGCATGGATTGTCTTGTTCCACGCACTTGCAGCCTGCTTGAGACCGTAGATTGCCTTGTCCAACTTGCACATCATCTTCTCCGCATTAGCTATGCCATTTGGCACTTCCATGTACACCTCTTCCTTGAGATCACTGTTCAAGAACGCCGTGTCTACGTCCAGCTGCTCAGTGACGTATCCCTTTGTCACCACCACAGCTAGCACAACCCTGATCGAGTTCATGTTTGCCACGGGAGATTACGTCTCGAAGAAGTCGACACCGAATTTCTGCTTGAACCCCTTTGCGACGAGTCGAGCTTTGTAGCGCACCACTTGTCCGTGTTCGTTTCGCTTCTTAGCGAATATCCATCTGCACCCGATTGGTCGAATGTCTTGCCGTTTTGGTACAGTGTCCAGGACCCGTTATCGGCGTGCGCCTTGAGCTCCGCTTGCATCGCTTGAATCCACTTGCTGTTGTCTTCGCCTTTTAACGCTTGGCTGTATGTTGATGGAGCGTCGTCCGCCTCGCCAACGCTTGCAGCATAGGCTAATACAGCCTCTGTAATGAGACCTTCGTCATCAATTCTTGCTTGCTTTGGAGAAGGTGGTCCATCGCTACCTTCTGACGTGTCTTCACTGCTATTCCCATTCTCAAGCAGCAGCATTCTGTCTCGTGAGCGTCTTGTCCGATTTATCTCCGGCTGAAATACCAACCTGTCCTCCTGAAAAGCTTGTCTCGGAGCTTGATATCCCGTTATCTCATCGCCTCTTGGTTCTTGAGTTTCTGGATCGAGTACTTGAGGTATGATGATACCTATTTCGAATGGAGCCGATTCTATCTCGTCCATCTCGACATCAGGAGCGCTTTCTTCGACATCTTCCATCGTCTCGTCTCCATCATACGGACGAATCACCGGAATCACTGCTTCATCAGTGTCCCTAATATAATTGACGACTGGTACTTTATCTGGTACCACCGTGTCGTATATGCCTTCAACTTCCCGCTCGTCCAGCTTTACGGAGCGCGATATGACAACCTTCGACCTTTCCAGATTGAACACCCTGTATCCCTTGGTGTTCTCCGCATATCCGAGGAACATACACCGGTAACTCTTTGGTTCGAGCTTCGTCCTCTTGGCGTCGTCAATGTGAGCATACCCTTGCGATCCAAACACACGCAAATGCTCAATACTCGGCTTCATCTTGAAACCAACCTCGAACGGTGTTACGTCCGAATTTGCAGAGTTTGTGGATCTGTTGATCAAGTACACAGCCGTACTGACCGCCTCTGCCCACCACTGCATGTCGATACCCTTGTAGTACAGCATGCTCCTTGCCTTCTCCATGATAGTGCGATTCATGCGTTCCGCAACGCCGTTCTGTTGCGGACTATATGGTACTGTCCGCTGGTGCATGATACCATTACGGGCGCATATATGGGCAATCTTCTTGTTGACAAACTCCGTCCCGTTATCCGACCGTATACACTTCAAGTGCTTGCCCCATTGATTCTCATAGAAAGCCTTGAACTCGCTAAGCCTTGCGGCCACCTCGCTCTTGTGCTTCATGAAGTACGCTGCCACAAATCTTGAGTAGTCGTCTACAAATGTCAATACGAGTCGTGCACCACCCTTTGAGACCGTCTTCATCGGTCCCATCACGTCCGTGTGTACTAGTTCCAACACACGTGACGTCCTTGTTAGCGATTGAGACGGGAATGTATCGATCGTCAGCTTGCCCTTCATGCATCCACTGCACAGCTTCTCGATGCCCTGCTTTACCTCCGGCATACCACTCGTAGCGCGCTGTGTCTTGTCCATACCAGATCTTCCGGGGTATCCCAAGCAAGCGTGCCAAAGCTCCCACTCACTTTCAGCCCCTGCGTATTCTACAAGCCGGGCTTCTTCTTGTTCGCAATCCAGGAAGTACGCCTTGCCAATCTTCTTGCCGCTTGCAATCGCGTGCTTGGCACTCCAAATGATGCAGGACGAGCTTTGAAACTCCACCCTCATGCCTCGTCCTGCCAGTTTGCCAACGGACAGCAATCGTTTGTCAAGTCCTGGTATGTGCATGACATCGACCATCATGATCCGTCGACCGTCTAGACCTTTCAGCTTGACTGTTCCCACTCCAGCTACCTGCAGCTTCTTGCCATCAGCGATAGAGACTTGTTGACCAGTCTTCAACTCCTTGTACTCAAATAGATCGCTCCGATGTGGTGTCATGTGCGACGTAGCCCCGCTGTCGATAAGCCATTCTTCGCATTGCAACTCACCAGCAGCAAACACAGCACCTTTTTCCTCGCCATTGCTACGCTTCAGGCAGTCCCGCTTATAGTGTCCGACTAGACCACACTTAAAGCACTTGCCTTTAATTCCGGTGTTGGTTTTCCGTAGATAGTTTCCCTTGCGGCCGTTACCTTGGCCTCCCTTGAACCGTCTACCGTTGCTGCTTACAGGAAACGCCTTCTCCGTAGTCTCCTTCCTCTGCAATCGTTCATGCTCCTTGAGCAGCTTTTCCTTGACCTCGATGAGCGTAATGTCCTTGGAATTATCTACAATTGACGAGATGAGCTCATAGTCCGTCGGAAGACTACTAAGCAGCACCACTAGCTGCCGAGAGTCATCGACTGACTCTCCAAGTGTCTGGGGCCGACAACAAGCTCGTCAAAAGCATCCAAGTGCTTCGACAAGGTCGAACCATTCTCCATCTTGAACTCATGCAGACGACGTGTCATCTAGACACGATTGTGGAGCGTGGTGCGGCTGTAGAAGTCCCGCAAGATGACCCACGCGTGCATAGCTGTCGTCGCCAATCGTATCTTGGTCTGGTGCTGTAGCTCTATGCCTTGAGCGATGATACCCAGTGCCTTAGCGTCGTTGAACAGCCAGGCATCCGTCATCTCTTCTTCTTTCTTGATGACTTGAACGTGCACCAGCAGCCCCTTGCGCGCCAACGTCATGCGCATGTTATACTCCCAGTGGAAGTAGTTTCCACTACCCAGGAGGACTTCACACCGCTTGTTTGTCATGGTGGACGTGGTGGCTTGGCGGTTTGGAGCGCGTTGCGGCTGTTAACCTGTTGATATTGATGTGTGCAGGCGAAGGCAAATTGTGAAGTGAATATATTTATGGTCCTTAGTTCGCAAACTTGCTTCGCTACCTCTAAGCCACTCATTTCTTATACTTAGACAAACTATATCAGTCCCACTGATTTAGCTAGACCAATGAACACCCTTCGATCTTCTCAAGATCTTCTAGAAGGTTCACTGGTTTATCTAGACCAATCAACACCCTTCGATCTTCTCAAGATCTTCCAGAAGGTTTAAGAAGCTCTCCTTGTGACGTCACCCGATGACGTCATGCTGTGCTTCTTCTCAGCCAGTCCTTCTCGATTCTTCCAAACCTATCCATGAACATAAAAGCAGTAGACGGTGCTATGTTAACACTCTCTCACCTTGCAGCCTCGACAATTAGTGGCGATCGATATACGCAACCGAGTGTTCCTGGCCACTATTTCGGCATCCCTGCAATTTGGTCAGGTGGCTGCGGCAAAGCTTCAGATTCCGTTGGCTGTGTGGCGTGAACCCACGGTCGAGCTTCGTAGGCTTCTTTTCAACTCTCCGCGACATAAGTTTGCGCTGCCAGTTTGAGTAACTTGATTCTTCTCTTGATTCTAGCACGTAACTAGTTTCGGCATGTTGAAGCCGCTTAGCAAGGTACAGGATGTATTTGGGAGACCCGAAGAACTGGTACGTTACAGCCATGTGGACATTCAACGTCCAAGCACGACTAATGTTTTGGGAGAGTGCTTGGATTCCGCAGAGATGAACCCTTGCACTTGAGCCAGGTAATCTTCCTTGTTACATAAGAGAACGCTGCTTAATTACGCTCGGTATTCGTTTACCCGACCTGGTGGGTGCTGCGCTAGACAGAGCTACTTCAAACTTCTTACCACGGAAATTCTGCTTCCGTCGTTTTTCTGAGCTGTCTACCGGAGTGACCACACCTTTCTAGTGCGAACTACAGCAAATATAGAAAAGTATTGCATTGAGTGTTCAATACGCGCTATTGAAACAATAAATTTTCTTAACAGCGAGGTGGCCATCGCTGCAAAGGAGTCCGGGTCTCTTGTTGCAAAATTCATCGTAAAAAGCTGCCCTTGCGTTGGCTTTGACGTCTGGCTCCATTGATATCAGCAGTATCACCCCTTTTTCCACTATCGTCGCGTCACTTGCACGAGTTCGTTTCACAACCGCAGCATGCACTCCACAATCATGTCGCTCCTGGGGATCCGAAGACCTATAAGTTTTGCATACACATCCTAAAGCGAATTGGCTTATCACAAATTTGTGCTTGGCTCATACGAACGAAGAATTCTAGCTTGCTGCTTTCATGGCAAAGGAGGAACGTGAGTAGCGGTCGCGGATGCTCTCCCAAGACAGCTTGAACTTTTATGGTTGAGGGCCCCTCAAGAACATTAACAGTCGTTTTGTCCACTTGCTCTTTCTTACTACAATTTAAATGTAGTTTTCTTTGTAAGCGATAGCGGACCATCGGTATTGTAAACCTCTGTAGCAAACGAAACGTACTGCGTAAACACTCATGGAAGCTGGCAGAAACTTGTCCACGGTACCCCGAAACGCGCGGCAGATCGAGAATGCAATGATGGTGTAAGTGCCTTGGATACGTAGTCCTAAGCTAAGGTACCTTTTGTATTAGTCGTGAGTACTCTGAGATGTCAATAGTGTCACTGTCTGAAACAGGCCACAACCGCTGATACGACGAGGTGCAGTACGTGCACGCCAACCCATGATTCAGAGCTTGCTTATGTGCTCACAAAAACTGTTGTGAGTTGTTCGTTGCGTATTAATGAATTGTCACAAGAATCCAAACCAAGCACTCTCCCAAAACATTAGTCGTGCTTGGACGTTGAATGTCCACATGGCTGTAACGTACCAGTTCTTCGGGTCTCCCAAATACATCCTGTACCTTGCTAAGCGGCTTCAACATGCCGAAACTAGTTACGTGCTAGAATCAAGAGAAGAATCAAGTTACTCAAACTGGCAGCGCAAACTTATGTCGCGGAGAGTTGAAAAGAAGCCTACGAAGCTCGACCGTGGGTTCACGCCACACAGCCAACGGAATCTGAAGCTTTGCCGCAGCCACCTGACCAAATTGCAGGGATGCCGAAATAGTGGCCAGGAACACTTGGTTGCGTATATCGATCGCCACTAATTGTCGAGGCTGCAAGGTGAGAGAGAGGTCGCATCTTTATTGTTCTTGCACGCCCAAGACAACACTGGATCTCGTCTATCGATGCTTGATTCACGAACATTCTTCTCTGAGGTGAGCTCGTAGTGATGGCAACGATCGGAGTCAGCAGCGTCACCTGACGCAGCGGATCGTGAAGAAAGGGATAGCAGCGCGTGCAGGAATTAGTATTATATTCGTGAGTGACTCCACGACCTTGGGGCCCAGGAGGTACCGTGGGCATTATTTACGTGGTTTGAAGGCAGAATGGTCGCTCTAGTCAGAATAAGTTCAAGCAAGCGCATGAGCGGCATCGTACTCACTGGTTACTGTAGTAGCAAGTAGCGTCTCGCAGCAAGAGCTCGCCATGTTGTAATGTGTACCAAGCCTATGGGCTACTAATCGAGCTGTAAGACAGCCTACTTCAAAGGACAAAGGACACTAGTTGTTGACTTTCTTGGCGACGACGGCACCAACTACACTTACGCAACCACAAACACGCGGCACTCGAGTATGTGCAAGGGGTGATACATTGTCTCAAGAAAACGAGGGTGATCCCGCCATTTCTTGGGTGTATCGAGCGGCCTTGAGACTCATGTCTTGACCGCTCTCCAGAGCAATAGATATCTGGTACCTCCCTTAACCACGTCAGCCGTCTTACAATTGTTTTGGAGAGAGGCTCAGACTGTCTATTACAGCTACTTATCACTAATAAGAAGTCTGGTTGTGTGGTAACCACCGCATGTCAACTGCCATGACTCAGTCTTACTTCACAATTGTGTTGGTAAATCTAGATTTTTAAGATGAAGTCTTCATTCCAGACGCTGTTTCTTGAGGGTAGGAGGGATCGACTTTAGAGGCAGCGTACGTAGACCAACAAAAATTATCCTGTCTCACGTATATGGCCTACCGATATGACCTTGCTCCACGATTCATAGCCCACCTTCTGACAAGGCAGCACAGCTGTGAAGACGTCCGGAATTATTTGAGCCATGACTCGCGTCGTCTGGATCATGCCGGACGTCACGAACGACAAGGAGACAGAAAGATCGATACAAATCGCGATATGCACAATGCTCTCCCCAATAATCATACATCCACTTCCATAGGCTGCAGCGACCAGTCTGATCTCAACGAAATTACCCAGCCATTCTGGACACAGTCCCGTTATCTTGAAACCTCGTAGACACGCGCGACAGCGACCCGACGCGATTATCGACGAACGTTTGGCAGCCAACGGGCTCCATCCGTCCAGTTCCAAGCTCGCGGTTTCCACGTTGCCACCATAATCAGCCCTCATCGATTCGTGCCCTAGAACGCTGCGACGTGGTCGGGCCATCCATTTCCTAGTCTTGGCTCCCATCGGTTTCGAATGCCTTGACGTTTGGCGTTCATGTGCTCATATCTGTACCATCGGAGGTGGAGACGTCCGTGACGCTGCACTATAACGTCGATCGTGGAGTCACTACGGTTGCTGCACGAACTCGGGGGATGCAGCGACAACGCCTACGCTTCGTTTCGTTTTTACTACATCCGAAGCAGGGACTTGCTCGGGCATTATCGAGCATGTGGGATAAGAGCGTGCGCGCTCGAAATGTCCAGATGGGTTGGCATCCCTCCGCACACTTCGTATCATGGTCGAGCTCGCTAGCCAGTGTCATCGGGTCTGCAGGTGTCGAGAAGCGAGTGAGCCGCGTCTACATGCAGAGGCCACTCACACACACGCGCGATCGACTTCTGAGTCTTCCACGAAGGTGATGTCAATGCTTAGTAGCGCTAGGAAGTCATGTGACAAGTGATGGCAAATTGATATGAATAGAGCATCTGAACGACCGCGTGATCTCAACTACCGCATACTCTTGTTCATGCGCGCTCCTTACATTCACTATAGTAACGTATATCGATCGGAGCCTTTGCGTCCAGAACTAGGACGCAAGTTCACATTACTATTCCTCGATCAAGGTCAGGACAGTGTCGGGCTTCATTGCTTGTTGAAAGTTCCTGCGAGGGAGTAACGGAAAACGGCTGGTCAAAGCCTAATGATGCGACAAAGTGCCGCGTGGCGCCGTCAGTCTCGATGTCTTTTGAACGAGCGCATGAAAAGAACGAACACACGGATTGCGTCCTGTGCTTCCAATCGTAGATAAAGACACGTAGGACTTTGGCTGGCTGATCGCCAGCCTGATCGCCAGCCTGGCTCCTGCATCTGGCGAAGTGGGTAAGCTTTGAAACCGGCTTGTCCGCTATCATGTGCAGCCAATCCGATGGCAGCAGTAGATTTTTCTGGAAGAAGAATCGTCATGCGCGTAGAGGACAGAACCAGTTCTGACATCGGGGAAAGACTGGCTTGCCATATTGTAGGAGCGAAACGGTGCAACGAGCGATGCGCAGCTGCGTATGCCTCTTCGGTGGCCAGCCCAGTGTGGCGGCCGACGATGTCCGGTGTGAAAAATCAGATGCATCGACATGCAGGCTGGTCGTGGTCTGATTGGAAGTCATTGTCTGCACTGAAGCCATGATCTGCTGGGTATATTCGGTCTGATCGGTGGTCCTAGTTCGGACAGTTGTGGCCGCTAGTCATGGTTTCGAAAACTGTTTGAGTGACCCGAGGTAGTCGACACAAAAATGATACTTTGGAAGGCAGTCATGGAGCTTCGAGGTGAACCAAATGAAAATCAGTGGTGGTTACGAATGAGGCAATTTCAGCTTAACCTGGCTGTCTGCCGAGGCGTGGTGGCTAGCCAGTCAGTAATCATTGTCTGAGGAACAATCCCTGGCGCTGTCACAGGCCAGTTTGCATTGAAGCCAAGCGCAGTCAAAGTGATGGGTCGTAGCTCAGCTGCGTGTCCGGTTTCTGTGCCTGGTTGATCGTTGGTCCCGACGGCACGATTACATCAAATGAATGGAGCGCAATGCGAGGAGACAAGGACCTAAGCTTAAGACATTGGCACCTTTTCACAAACCAAGTTGCCATCAAGCTCGCAAGTCCCAAGAACTTCTGTCTCACCCATGCGCCTCCTGCTCTCGTCATTCGCCGTTGTGTCCGCACTCGTCGCTGCACTTTCGACATCTTCGACAATCGCCGTGCCGACTGAGTCTGATCATGCCCGACGCGCTCTTCGTACTGCAGGTGATGCGACCACGAGTGCAAAACAAGGGAGCGGTGCTCTTCACGGCACGTCTACGCTGGTGGAGGTCCCGTCGTCCAACCAAGAAGAGAGATTACTCAAATCTTACCTGTGGCTGTCCAAGATAAGAATGGATTTTGGAGATATCGTGACCTTTTTTCGCAAAAAGGGAGTCAATTTTGGAAAACAATCGAAAAAACTGAAAAACTTTGGTAAGGCTTTGATTCAGACGTGTAAGAATATCCTCAAGGGCGAGAGGTTGAAAATTAGTATGATCTAATTTTGTGCACACACATGTAGGAATCTCTATGCCATAGTCAACTGCAGTTGTTTTAATGATTCGACAATATCTTACTGCCATTAAATATTTGTGCAATCACTTTTTATTTTTTCTACTTTTTCAATTCTTGGTGATGTATGTAAAATTCTCATATTGTGAGGATGCTCACATATCTGTCATGATATCAGGGTAGGGCTCCTCGATATGAACTTGGTTCCTCCATTTCATCTTTACGAAAAATTGTATTCTGGTCTTGGAATGATGCTACTGTTTTCCTTACACAGTTACACATAGATTTTTTGGTAGAAGTATTTGGCCCTTGCGTAAATTATAAGAACGTTAAATCTCTTGAGAATTAGGCAAGACGTAAGGATCGAATCTGAAAAAAATTTCCCCATGGTAAAGAAATGCTATCCCCACGAGAGCTTTGTTCTGCTTTGTTCAGCCTGACGGGTTCCGCATCCTGTCCAACGCAGGACGGGATACACGATGAGCCGGTCCGGAAGACGCGCGGCCTGGGTATCCCGCAATATTCAATTATCTTATAAGTAAAAGGGGCACAAGCTCTGAAGCTTGCCCTTTGATATGAGCAACGTATTTCATGCAAATGAATTAAGTTGCAAGACAGAAAACGACAGCAGCAGTCACTTAAAAAAGAAGTTTGATTCTGATAATGCTGAAATCAGCCCAGGACATGCTCATGCAGCAAAATTAAATTGAATGTTAAATGATGTTAAATCAAGGGGATTGCTAAATTCACACCCCTTTTCCTAAAATTCACACCCTTCCTTCAAAACCTTATATAAAATCCCTATTCATTTTAAGATTTGTTTTCTGACAAAGGTATTACTCGATACTCTAAGCCATTAATTGGCAAGCAATACGTAAGAAATACCTAAGATACTACTCACGCCCATGGTCACAGTAACCACAGGCGTGAGCATTCTCAACCAACCGTCAATTACATAATCGAACTTGCACAGCAACAGCTAGAGAGACGCATGATGTATTGAAAATGTACACGCCAAAGTCAATGTGATGGCTCTGCAATCGTAAAACTAATGTGTAACGGGGCACCCTGAAGCTTGTACTGGTGACAGTACAAGCTACTTATTCTGATGACAGAATAAGGCGGTGCCTCGTAACTTCACGTACACCCGTACGTGCAGAGGAAGACGGTAAGTGTAACGGGGTGTATCGTTACATAACAATTTATAAGAAATTGTTAATAGAATATAACTATAAGAGTTATATTCTCAGAATATTGTCATAAGGACAAATATTCTGTAGCACTTACGACTAGTTCCTAATTGGTTGATATAGGCCATTATATCAACCAACGAAGACGCGCCACGACAGACGCACGCAATGAGTGGTGAGCAGATAATTGATTTACACATTTGTATTTAGACATAGTTAGATGAAGATAAATAGTGATTTATTGCAGACGTTAACTATGCTAAATACAGTTCTACTTTTTACTTTAACCAAATACTCGCTTCTTCTTACCGTCTTCCTCTGCACGTACCAGTGTACGTAAAGTTCCGAGGCACCGCCTTATTCTGTCATCAGAATAAGTAGCTTGTACTGTCATCAGTACAAGCTTCAGGGTGCCCCGTTACACCTGGTAGCACTTCGTAGTCCGTCCAAGGACCGCGTTCACATCCAACATGAATTTGTTGGATGATGAAGATGACCAAAGCTTTCAAACTACGCGTGACGGCTACTCCCATTTGAGCGATGTCGAATGGGATGCGGTTGAACAAATGGGTTCAACCAAGGGCATCCATGCTGTTAGCGTCATGCTGGAGGCTCTCAATAGAGATGGCCAACATGCTACTATCGCCAAGTTCATTCAAAATGAATTGGACGCCGAACGCGAGAAAGTAGCCTTGCTTCACCAACAAGGCTGCCAACAAGCAGAGTTGTTGAGAGAACAGGGTGCTCAACAGTTTGAACTGTTGAGACAGCAGCAGGCTGCTGCTGGTGGGTCGATGCACTCGCGTCGACCCGAGACTTTGAAGATTGACATCTCCAAGTATAGAGGAGTCGAAGAGGACTCCCTCTTGAGATGGTTCGTCGAATTGGATGACGCCATAAGGGCGCGTCGCATCGACGACGGGGATATGCAAGTTGCATTTGCCCAGTCAAATCTGGCAGGACGTGCCAAGACTTGGGTTTTGGGGCTCAAGTTGCACGACCCATATGCGTTTGGGTCGTTGGAAGTCTTCAAGTCGCGGCTCAGACAAACGTTTGAACCGCCTAGAGCTGAGTTCAGAGCTCGAACTGAACTCTTGAAGCTCAAACAGGGTAAGCGTGATGTGCACGCTTACGCTCAACATATACGACATCTCACGAGTTGTATAAGTTCCAATCCGGTGGATGAACACACGTTGGTTTCGGTGTTCATGCAGGGTCTTGCGGATGGTCCCGTCAAGACTCACCTATTCCGGCTTGAACTAGATTCACTAGAACAACCCATTTCCATTGCGGAACAGGAAGACTTCAGTCTGAGACAGGCTCGCGCCAGCTCGACATCATATCGTCAACCGAGACGATATGACAACGGAGGTCCAGAGCCGATGGAACTCTGTTATGTAGAGAGCGAGAAGGCTCGCTCTACAGGTTACAAGAAGTTGCAGAGATGCAACAGATGTCAAAAGACAGGACACTACGCTTGCGAGTGTAGTTCCCCTCGTCCAGTGTCTCGCGACACTGGGCGTAGTGACCGTCCACCCATGAGAAAGGGGCAGGGACGAGGGTCCGCTGTTGGTGCAAAGACGCAACAACGGGATGGACCGTCAAAAAACGGACAGGATCAGTAGGTGCGGAGCACCCTACTGGTCTAGCAACGTCAAGAGAATTTGTAGGCCTCTTGATGAAGGTTGCTCCCAACACACAAACGTTGTGCGTTGCTGCTCTAGGTAATGAGGTCTCACTCATTACCTTGAAACTCGAAGTGACGAATAAGTTGTCCCTTCGAGCTCTAGTCGATTGTGGGGCGTCCAACAATTTTGTGCGACGCCAATCGCTAGAAGATGGTCACTTTAAGTTCAGTGAATGTGACACACCTCCTACGAGGATGACGGTACGTCTTGCGACAGGCGCATCCGTAAACGTCATGAAGCGTATAGTGAAGATCCACTATACGCTAGAATATAACCAATATGACGATGACTTTATCGTATTGGATTTGGATGACAAATTTGATGTCATCTTTGGAATACCGTGGCTCAGAAGGTACGTACCACGAGTAAACTGGCAACATCGGACAGTAACATGCCTGCCGCTTGTTCATCAGATGGCCATCTGATGAACGTTTTGGAGCGTCCACAAGCGTGTGGATGTACTACGAGTGAGTGCGATGGCCTCACTTGTGGTACGGCCGTTAGTACTACTGTACAAAACCCTAGTGTAACAACAGTTACACTTCGGAGCAAGAATCAGGCGGCTGTGAGGAAACACAGGCTGCGCCGAAGGTCCACCACTCGAATAAGTCGAGTGGACCGGGACAAAGATGTATCCCTATCGGGGAACATCTAGAAGAGAAACAATCGGTCGCTCAGGTTAAGCGAAACGATAATCCTAGATCGACTGGAGAGTCTTTCGTAGAGGATCTCGCTGTGGTTGCGCAACCACAGCTCGAGGAAGTTACGGGAATAAGTCCCGATATTATAAATACGGCGGAAATCAGTTCCCCGAAACCCGCGGGAATAAGTCCCCGGGAAGCCGAAAGAATAAGTCCTTTGAAGCCTGAGGGAATAAGTCCCCAGGAAATGACAGAGACATTGAATGTCATAGTCAATAACGGATCAAGTGTAGGCGCTTATACACTTGATCTGATTGCGCCTCCGAAGTTGACTTCGGAGATCACTCAGTTGCCAACGCTCGAACATAAAAGGTTCTTGCGTGATCTGCGTAGTGGCAAAGTCAAGCAGATCTGCGTACTCGTCGCTGACGACGAGTGTGTAACCGACATAAGGTCAGCAACAGTGTTCACTGAGAACGAGAGAGTTCTCAGTAGTTCATCTATGGACGAGAGTGTCCTAGATGAAAAGACACGAATTGAGCGATATGACTCCCAATCATGGGAATCGCTCAAGAAAAATCCTCTCTATGAAGATTTGGTTGAATTCAAGGATGTATTCCCTGAAACTGTTCCGTGCGAATTACCGAAGGATAAAGGTATTCGACACGAGGTCGAGCTTAAACCAGGCTCGAAGTACTGTGTCATGAAGCAGTGGCCACTGCCTCGTGAACAAGTACTTGCGATCGACAAGTTCTTTGCCGATCGTTTAGCAGCGGGCCATGTGAGGGAATCAACTTCCCCACATAGCTCTCCGACCTTCTGTGTGCGAAAAGCAACAGGAGGGTGGCGGATAGTGCACGCATTTAACAAATGGAACGCTGCAACGGTACCGGCTCAGACGCCGATACCGAGGAAGGACGTAATCATAGATGGTATGTCAAAGAGTACCATCTTTTCGTCCATGGATTTGATGGATGGCTTCTATCAAATCCTAATGCGGGAACGGGATATACCCTATACCGCAGTTAGCACGCCTAGCGGCATGCTCTGGGAATGGCTAGTAATGCCACAAGGGCTTAGTAATGCCCCTGCCACGTTCAACAGATGTGTATCACATCTGTTGAGACCAGTACGAGAATTCGCGCCGAGTTATTTCGATGACGTATTCATCCATAGTCGAGCTGTGTATGGAAAGTCGGACGTTGAGGTTCACAGGTACCACGTCCGACAGGTTCTTACAATCATGCGAAAGCATCAATTGTATGCTAACCCCAAGAAGTGTATATTTGCAGCAAGCGAAATACCACTTCTTGGGTGCATCGTTGGTTTAGAACAATGTACGTCCTGATCCCGAAAAGATCAAGGCGATCACCGACTGGCCTGTGCCGGTTGATGTCAAAGGTCTTCGAAAATTCCTTGGGCTAGCGGCGTATTTGCATAAGTATTCACGCAATTACGCCGAGATGACTGTACACCTCTCTCGTTTGTTGAAAAAGAACGAGAGGTGGTTATGGAACGCTGAATGTCAACGCTCCTTTGAGGGTATCAAGCAGAGCTTGATACAATCCCCAGTCCTAGCAATAGCCGATCAGGACAGGCCATTTCATGTGGTCTGTGATGCCAGCGATTTCGCAATCGGCTGTGCATTAATGCAGTACGACCTTGAAGGCGTTGAACGCGTCGTCTGCTATCAGTCGCGTCAGCTGCAACCAGCTGAGCGGAACTATCCAGTGCATGACAAGGAACTCCTTGCCATGAAGTATGCACTCGCGAAGTTCAGAGTCTATCTATTAGGAGATAGACCCTTCGTTGTTTACACTGACCATGCGTCCTTACGCACGGCAGTGAACAGCCCGCACCTTTCACAACGAATGGCGCGGTGGTTGTCATTCTTTGCAGAATACAACTTTACGGTCGAGTACAAACCAGGACGACTTAATGTCGTCGCTGATGCACTCTCACGTCGTCCCGACTTTGAAACAGTCGCGAAACCCAACAGTGAGACAGTCACTGTTGCGGTTATGACGTCCTCAGTCCCATCTACAACGTTGTATGATGATGTGAGGCGGGCATACGCCCAAGATGGTAAGATAGTGAAGTTGTTGACACATCTCTCCCAACCATCTCGAGAATCGTTGAAACGATTGTCGCCTGCGTATTGATCTGCATCAGATCGATACACTGCTCGTAACGGTTTACTGTATTATACAGCCGTTTCTGGTGACACACCACGTGTTGTCATTCCAGATGATACTGATCTGCGTTTGCGGATCATGTTCGAGTATCACGATGCTCCTATAGGAGGACATCGTGGCCGAGAGAAAACATATCTCACGGTAAGTCGAGACTTTTACTGGCCCCGCCAGTATCAGTTTGTGCGAAAGTATGTTCGCGCATGCGAAGTCTGTCAACGAGTGAAGTCAAGTCCTTCACTGCGTGCACCTTTACAGCCTCTACCGGTTCCGGCTGAGTGCTGGGAATCCATCTCGATGGATTTCGTCTTCGGGTTACCCAAAGACGCACGCGGGAATACGGGTATTCTCGTATTTGTTGACAGATTCAGCAAAATGGTACACCTTGTGGCTGTACCAGAGACAATCACAGCAAGTGGCTGTGCTAGTGTCTTTATTGACACCATCTTCCAACTTCATGGGTTGCCCCGTGAACTCGTATCAGACAGAGATCCACGATTCACTGCTGATTTCTCGCGTTCCGTGTTCAAATCACTCGGAACGCGCTTGAAGATGTCGACATCTGATCATCCAGAGTCAGATGGTCAGACGGAACGTGCCAATCGTGTCCTTGAAGAGATACTTCGAGGATACGTACACTCCTTTAAGAGTTGGAGTGAGTTCTTGCCAATGGTAGAGTTTGCCATTAACAACTCCGTGCATGCGTCCACGACACATACACCGTTTTACGTGAATGGCTTGCGCCATCCGCGTGTACCCACCTTACTAGAGTGTAACTCTGGTTTAAGGGGGGAGGGACTCGCGCGAGCAAAAACCGATTTGGTTCACGCTCATCACGCTCTGACGAAGAGGTCATTGCGTTTGATGCCAATATCGATAACATCGATATCGAAGAAGATGATGCCAGTGAGAGTGCGGAAGCCCTCACTGAAGAAGATGATCCCAGTGAGAGTGCGGAAGCCCTCACTGAAGAAAAGGTTGATGTTGCTGCAGTGCGCTCACAGCACACTGAAGCTAACGAGTCATCAGATGAGTTCATACTGGCTCGTGAAACGGTAGTCCGTTTTGTGCAAGACTCCATCGCCGAAGCGGTGGATAAGCAAAAGCAAAACGCTGACAAGAATGGAAGGGCAAACACTCTTTTATTTAATAAAGGTGACTTAGTCCTACTGTCTACGGTTAATCTACCAAAGCATGTAGTGACTAACTTGGGTAGCAGTAAACTACTACCCAAGTACATTGGCCCATTTCGTGTATTGCACCGCCTAGGCAATGCATACACGATCGAGTTACCACGTAAGATGCGAACGCATCCCAAGTTTTACGTTGGTCGGTTTAAGCCGTACCATCAGTACGCTGCTTCTTCCGATGAAGAACGCCCTTGCGCTCAAGCATCTCGCAGAGAGCCTTGTGCTCCCGATGGTGGGCATCAACAAGGGTCTGAAGAGCAGCTATCTCATCCCGAGACCGATCAGCAATCCCACGAGCTACCCTTAGCTCGTCACGAAGAGATGTCAGAGCTCTCTCGTTCTCGAGCTGAGCAAAGGCAAACTCAGCTCGATGCTTCAAGACAGTGTCCGCCCGTTGGAGACGCCTATTCCGCTCATGTTCGAGATCGTCGCGTAACCCTTGCGTTACGCGATCAAAGAAGCTCTCGGGAACACACCGATCCACATGATCGTGTGGAGATCGTCTTTCCTCCTCCTCCACCTCCATTAGAGGACTCTCGCGGTGGCCAGCGCTATCTAGTTGAGCAGCTGTTGAACCACCGCGACGTGAACGGACGTCGGACGAGTTATCTCGTCCGATGGCGCGGCTATCCCCCGTCCTGGGATTCTTGGGAGCCCCGCTCCCAACTGATGATCGACGTACTGGTTCTGGTTGAGCAGTACGACGCGGCACATCCTGTGCCGCAGAAGGACCGCCGGAGAAAGTCTTCCCGGCACGGTCGTAAAGGGATTTCAGGTTGTCAATCCCTTCGTACAACTCAGTAGAAACACGTACGCGCCACCACGGGCTGGTAAGGAGGTGAGCCTCTTTAGGTGCTCGTGCAGAGTTGTTCACACAACATGGGCACGAGTCTCCCCAAGAGAGGCAGGGTAATCCTTTCTCCCTTGACAGACGATGCAGCTTGTAGCGTGCACCTGTCGGGGTTCGCTTTTCAAACTTGTCACGAGCTTTGATAAGTTTGTCGTTCCTAGCGTCACGACCTACATCCTCAAGGTTATGGATGTAGGCGTTCCACGCTTGAAGTAGTGAGGGACCATCACGCTTGTGATTCCCACTGTACCATCGATGTCTAAAGAAAGCATCGATGAAGGAATTCCCATTTACAGCGCGATAGTTTTTCGCGCTGGGGTCAAGGTGATGGATCTCTGACGAATCGAACAATCGTGTTCGATAACGATCCCTCGTCGTCACCGACAAGTGATCCATGACAGATTTGGGAGGCATCCATGCCTTCTTCTCAGGAGCGAGACGCAAGACATTGCGATCCCGCTCTTCCTGCGATGTGCCGACAGAAGTACTGGCACCTCGTTGCGAAGTGGTGTCCATAGGAGAACCGACACCACTGTTAGCGCCCGAGTCTCGCGATCTCGAGCGCCTACGCTTCGGCGATGGTTCATCGGATTCATCTGATGAACCAAAGATGCTGCGACACATAGCATCATCCATGCCACGCTTGGCAGGCGGCTTGGATTCAATCGCCGTCGATACGGATCCGTCTTCCGTATCAGGAGAGTACGAGACACCGAGCTCGTACTCTGTGAAGACATGAGTGTCTTCATGACCAGCGCCTGCATCACCAAGTGACACAGGCTGGGTCGCTTCAGCAACCGATGGGACATCAGTTGCTGTTGTTTCTGCTTCGGCGTCCGCACAGAGACGTGCAGACGCGCTCTCCGGCGGCCTTGCTCGCGCATCGCATGGGCTTGTTAACCATGCGATGGAATGTTGGAAAGTGGACGCGGACCAACAAGTGCAAAACCCCGTCCCAAATGATTTGGGACGAGTATCCATTTAGTCAATCAGTCATTAAAGTGAATGATGGTTAAGGAAGGTGTGATGTAATGGGGTGAATCGTTACATAACAATTTATAAGAAATTGTTAATAGAATATAACTATAAGAGTTATATTCTCAGAATATTGTCATAAGGACAAATATTCTGTAGCACTTACGACTAGTTCCTAATTGGTTGATGTAGGCCATTATGTCAGCCAACGAAGACGCGCCACGACAGACGCACGCAATGAGTGGTGAGCAGATAACTGATTTACACATTTGTATTTAGACATAGTTAGATGAAGATAAATAGTGATGTATTGCAGACATTAACTATTATAAATACAGTTCTACTTTTTACTTTAACCAAGTACTCGCTTCTTCTTACCGTCTTCCTCTGCACGTACCAGTGTACGTGAAGTTCCGAGGCACCGCCTTATTCTGTCGTCAGAATAAGTAGCTTGTACTGTCACCAGTACAAGCTTCAGGGTGCCCCGTTACAGTAAATGGACGGTCGTTAGCATGGAGTTTAAAAAAGCAAGCGTTGTTGCAATGTTCAATATGGAAGTAGAATTAATTGCTGGTGCGACGAGTGTGTCAGAATGTGGAAAGATAAGAAAACTTCTTAATGAGCTGCTTGGATTCGATGTTGTTCCGAGTATTAGGGTAGAATATTAGAGCGCGATACGAATGTTGTAGAAAGGAGTTGCGTCATCGGATTAAAGCGCATCACGCTAATTTATCCTTTCATCAATTATGAAACGAGCAAAAGACAGCGTGAGTTTACCTTGTTATGAAAGTAAGAAAACAGCTTGCAGACATCGTAACCAAGCCACGACCGCTGTCAAATATTCGAGGAGCTAAGATGCAAAAATCAGGCGACAAAGGGCGAGGTTCATGATGAGTTGTACAGCACGGTCGGGATGGATGTCAATTGAACCCACTTATACGTTGTAGTGAGCAGATAAATGACACTAGATCCATGGGAAGTACGCCAATGCGGACAGAGGAATCAATGTGTGCCAGTGGTAGTAATTAACAAATTCAAATATTTCTCAGTTTGCAAGAGTCAATAACTACTAAGATACTAACAACAATTAGCAGCAAAGATTCGACTGGCTGAGTATAAGGTACTCTGGCGCGAGAAAGGCTAGAGAGAGCGGACGCTTCGTCGTTATAATGTAAGAATAGATTGACGACCTCTATTTGGCGTAATGGAAATTGTAAAACAGAACATCGGAGT
>CAKLBY020000196.1:0-133913 GCA_921007115.2 Peronospora matthiolae
TTCTCACAGAAATTCGGAGTTGACTATGAAGAAACTTTCGCACCGGTGGCCAAGTTCACATCGATTCGTGGTGCTCAGTATGGCGGCCAAGTACGGCCTAATGCTACACATCAGATGGACGTCAAGACAGCTTGACGTACGGCTCCCTCAACGAAGACATCTACATGGACCAGCCGGACGGATACCTGGATGCAACACAGCCGGACTATGTGTGCAAGCTAAAGAGATCACTCTACGGCTTGAAGCAATCGCCTCGCATGTGGAACCAAACAATCGATGGGTTCATGATCAAGATGGGATTCAAGAAGTGCGAATCGGACCACTGCATCTACATCAAGCGAGACGACCAAGACATGATTCTCGTGGTGCTCTACGTCGATGATCTCATCCTGGCCAGCAGCAACAACGAACTCCTCAAGTCAACCAAGATGGCGCTGAGCAAACGCTTCGAAATGACGGATCTCGGTGAGCTCGATTACTTTCTCGGCATGGAGATCAAGAACGACCGTAAGACGGGAATGGTGACTGTACAACAAACCAAGTTTCTCAAGTCCGTGTTAACCAAGTTCGGAATGGATAACAGCAAGCCAGTGAAGACGCCTCAAGATCCCGGCCTGAAGCTAACCAAGAACATGTGTGAACAAGAATGCAAGCACGAAGACACCATGTGCAACGTGCCATATCGAAGTGCTGTCGGAGGCATCATGTATCTCATGGTCGCCACACGTCCGGATCTAGCTGCTGCAGTGGGATCATTATCCCAGTTCTCGTCCGACCCATGCCCGACTCACTGGCAAGCTTTGAAGCGTGTGCTGAGATACCTGCAAGCAACGCCCAATCATGGTCTTGAGTTTACACGTGAAGAAGGAAGCCGTATCTGCGGGTACACCGACGCAGACTGGGCCGGCGACATTGAGTCAAGACGAAGTACAAGCGGCTATGTGTTCATGATGAGCGGAGGATGCATCAGCTGGAAAAGCCAGAAACAACGGACGGTCGCGCTATCTTCAACAGAAGCAGAATACATGGCGCTTTCCGAAGCAACCAAAGAAGCAGTATGGCTCAAAGTGCTTTTGGGGGAACTTGGTGAGATGACAAGCGACGAAGCGATCAAGATGTATGAAGACAACCAAGGATCAATCGCTCTCGCCAGAACCCGGAGTTCCATAAGAGAACAAAACACATCGACATACGCTACCATTTTTGTGCGTGAGAAGGTGGAATCAGGTGAAGTCGTTTTGGAGTATTGCCCGACTCAAGATATGCTGGCAGACATGATGACCAAGCCGATCGCCGCTGTACAATTTGAAAACATTCGCGATCGACTTGGGATCCAAGGTGCCGCAGCTAACGAGTCGAGAGGGAGTGTTGAAAAGACAGCGGCTGTGAAGAAGACACCTCGTCAAGCTGCGTCAAGTGTTGAAGCAAGTGGAAGACCAAGCTTCGCTATACCGGTGGGTACCGGTATGTACCAGTAAGGGCGAAGTCAGGAAATGACGTCACTGGATGACGTCATTGCATGACGTCAGTGGGTGACGTCAGTGGGTGACGTCACTGGATGACGTCACTGCGAATAATAGGCTTAGAGGTAGTATTCAAAGTTGCGAACTAAGTACCTATTATAAATATATATTTACTTTGCGTTTTGCACTCGGACCAAGAAGTCTAAAGTTCATCACGCATCCAAGAAAACACGGAGAGACACCGGCCACAGCGTGCTCAAGACAGCGGCGACCGCTATCGATCACAACGTGCAAACGTCGCTCAAGAAGAAGACTCGGGCGACTACCTCTTTTCGATCGGTGAAACGACATCTGCGAAATCGAGCGACATCTGGCTGGTCGACTCAGGGGCGACGCAGCACATGACGTGCTCCAAGAAGTTCATGCGGAACTACAAGGGGTTTGACGCTGTGGATGTCCATCTCGCGGATGATGGAATCGTCCAAGCAATCGGCAGTGGGGACATTGTCATGTCGATGAAGACACCCCAAGGGATGAAGAAAGGTGTGCTCACAAACGTGTGGCACATCCCAAAGTTATCCAGAAACCTGTTCTCGGTCGGCCGCTTCACCAAGGATGTCGGCCCAGTGACGTTCACGAAGGATGGGTGCTATGGAGAAGCGAAAGGGACCAAGTGGAAAATTGGTGCCCGTGAAGGTAAAGGACTGTTCAAGCTGCAAATGACTCCAGTGGCGCCGGAACAAGCAAATGCAGCCAAGTCGTCGGGATGTCAAGGGGGCACCAAGTCGTACCTCTGGCACCTTCGGCTTGGCCACATAGGTCACGATGGACTCAATTGCATCGTGACGAAGAACATTGGAATTGGCATCGACATATCTTCGGTGAAGAAGTGGGACGTGTGTGAAGGTTGTGCTCTGGGAAAACAGACTCGAGTGCGCTTCCAATCAAACACTACAGCTCGCACCTCCAAACTCCTCGAAGTGATTCACAGCGACGTATGCGGACCGATGTCGATGGCAACTTTCAGTGAAAAACGGTACTTCGTGACATTCATTGATGACAAGTCAAGATACTGTGTCGTCTATCTGCTCAAGAGCAAATCTGAAGTTGCGGCGAAGTTCATGGAATACGCTGCGATGGCCGAAACGCAAACCGGAAAGCGCGTGAAGTACCTTCAAAGCGACAATGGGGGTGAATACAAGTCCGACAAGCTGGCACGATTCTGCGCGGAACGGGGAATACAACAAAGGTTCACACCCCCATATACTCCTCAGCTAAACGGAGTAGCTGAGAGAATGAATCGCACGCTGGTCGAGTGTGCGCGTTGCATGATGGAACACGCTGGACTGGGAAAGAGCTACTGGGGGTGAAGCAGTGATGACGGCGATGTTTCTTCGAAACCGCTGTCCAACACGTGCCATTCACCAAGACAAGTCTCCATATCAAGTGTGGACGATGAAGAAACCGATTCTGGCCAACCTTAAAGTGTTTGGATGCCACGCGTATGTTCAAGTGCCTCAAGACAAACGCGCGAAGTTCGACTCCAAGTCATCACTCTGTCGTTTCCTGGGATACGCCGAACACCAGAAGTCATATCGATTTGAGGAAGTGTCAACAGGAGCGATCAAGATCAGTCGCGATGCCACATTCATGGAAGACAAGTTTGATGAAGGTCCGCGCAACTACAACGATGAGTCAAGTGTCGTTGAGTTTGATGATCATGATGAGGACGAAGAAAAAGAAGAAGGTAAAACTGACGACGAAATGGACTCGAGCGACGATGACAACGAAGACACCAGGTCTTCGAAGAGCAACATCAAGAGACACACGCGCACTCAATCACTTGAGAAAGCTACCGTCATTCCAAGTCCCAAGCGAAGAACATACAGAGGTCCGTCGCTTGAGCATGTGTCAGCGGCTGCAATGGATTTTGAAGCAGCCTACATCGTTGATTCAGTGGGGGAAACGCCGACTACATTCAAGTCGGCGATGGAATCAAGCGACTCCGGCAAGTGGAAAGAAGCGTGTGACTCGGAGTTCGATTCGCTTCAGAGAAACGACACGTGGGAAATCGTGCCTCTTCCGAAAGGTCGCAAGGCCATCGGGTGCCGATGGGTTTTTCGTGTAAAGGAGAATCAAGATGGCGAAGTTGAACGTTTCAAGGCAAGACTTGTGGCCAAAGGATTCTCACAGAAATTCGGAGTTGACTATGAAGAAACTTTCGCACCGGTGGCCAAGTTCACATCGATTCGTGTGGTGCTCAGTATGGCCGCTAAGTACGGCCTAATGCTACATCAGATGGACGTCAAGACAGCGTTTCTTAACGGCTCCCTCAACGAAGACATCTACATGGACCAGCCGGACGGATACCTGGATGCAACACAGCCGGACTATGTGTGCAAGCTAAAGAGATCACTCTACGGCTTGAAGCAATCGCCTCGCATGTGGAACCAAACAATCGATGGGTTCATGATCAAGATGGGATTCAAGAAGTGCGAATCGGACCACTGCATCTACATCAAGCGAGACGACCAAGACATGATTCTCGTGGTGCTCTACGTCGATGATCTCATCCTGGCCAGCAGCAACAACGAACTCCTCAAGTCGACCAAGATGGCGCTGAGCAAACGCTTCGAAATGACGGATCTCGGTGAGCTCGATTACTTTCTCGGCATGGAGATCAAGAACGACCGTAAGACGGGAATGGTGACTGTACAACAAACCAAGTTTCTCAAGTCCGTGTTAACCAAGTTCGGAATGGATAACAGCAAGCCAGTGAAGACGCCTCAAGATCCCGGCCTGAAGCTAACCAAGAACATGTGTGAACAAGAATGCAAGCACGAAGACACCATGTGCAACGTGCCATATCGAAGTGCTGTCGGAGGCATCATGTATCTCATGGTCGCCACACGTCCGGATCTAGCTGCTGCAGTGGGATCATTATCCCAGTTCTCGTCCGACCCATGCCCGACTCACTGGCAAGCTTTGAAGCGTGTGCTGAGATACCTGCAAGCAACGCCCAATCATGGTCTTGAGTTTACACGTGAAGAAGGAAGCCGTATCTGCGGGTACACCGACGCAGACTGGGCCGGCGACATTGAGTCAAGACGAAGTACAAGCGGCTATGTGTTCATGATGAGCGGAGGATGCATCAGCTGGAAAAGCCAGAAACAACGGACGGTCGCGCTATCTTCAACAGAAGCAGAATACATGGCGCTTTCCGAAGCAACCAAAGAAGCAGTATGGCTCAAAGTGCTTTTGGGGGAACTTGGTGAGATGACAAGCGACGAAGCGATCAAGATGTATGAAGACAACCAAGGATCAATCGCTCTCGCCAAGAACCCGGAGTTCCATAAGAGAACAAAACACATCGACATACGCTACCATTTTGTGCGTGAGAAGGTGGAATCAGGTGAAGTCGTTTTGGAGTATTGCCCGACTCAAGATATGCTGGCAGACATGATGACCAAGCCGATCGCCGCTGTACAATTTGAAAACATTCGCGATCGACTTGGGATCCAAGGTGCCGCAGCTAACGAGTCGAGAGGGAGTGTTGAAAAGACAGCGGCTGTGAAGAAGACACCTCGTCAAGCTGCGTCAAGTGTTGAAGCAAGTGGAAGACCAAGCTTCGCTATACCGGTGGGTACCGGTATGTACCAGTAAGGGCGAAGTCAGGAAATGACGTCACTGGATGACGTCATTGCATGACGTCAGTGGGTGACGTCAGTGGGTGACGTCACTGGATGACGTCACTGCGAATAATAGGCTTAGAGGTAGTATTCAAAGTTGCGAACTAAGTACCTATTATAAATATATATTCACTTTGCGTTTTGCACTCGGACCAAGAAGTCTAAAGTTCATCACATCTGATGTAGCATTAGGCCGTACTTAGCCGCCATACTGAGCACCACACGAATCGATGTGAACTTGGCCACCGGTGCGAAAGTTTCTTCATAGTCAACTCCGAATTTCTGTGAGAATCCTTTGGCCACAAGTCTTGCCTTGAAACGTTCAACTTCGCCATCTTGATTCTCCTTTACACGAAAAACCCATCGGCACCCGATGGCCTTGCGACCTTTCGGAAGAGGCACGATTTCCCACGTGTCGTTTCTCTGAAGCGAATCGAACTCCGAGTCACACGCTTCTTTCCACTTGCCGGAGTCGCTTGATTCCATCGCCGACTTGAATGTAGTCGGCGTTTCCCCACTGAATCAACGATGTAGGCTGCTTCAAAATCCATTGCAGCCGCTGACACATGCTCAAGCGACGGACCTCTGTATGTTCTTCGCTTGGGACTTGGAATGACGGTAGCTTTCTCAAGTGATTGAGTGCGCGTGTGTCTCTTGATGTTGCTCTTCGAAGACCTGGTGTCTTCGTTGTCATCGTCGCTCGAGTCCATTTCGTCGTCAGTTTTACCTTCTTCTTTTTCTTCGTCCTCATCATGATCATCAAACTCAACGACACTTGACTCATCGTTGTAGTTGCGCGGACCTTCATCAAACTTGTCTTCCATGAATGTGGCATCGCGACTGATCTTGATCGCTCCTGTTGACACTTCCTCAAATCGATATGACTTCTGGTGTTCGGCGTATCCCAGGAAACGACAGAGTGATGACTTGGAGTCGAACTTCGCGCGTTTGTCTTGAGGCACTTGAACATACGCGTGGCATCCAAACACTTTAAGGTTGGCCAGAATCGGTTTCTTCATCGTCCACACTTGATATGGAGACTTGTCTTGGTGAATGGCACGTGTTGGACAGCGGTTTCGAAGAAACATCGCCGTCATCACTGCTTCACCCCAGTAGCTCTTTCCCAGTCCAGCGTGTTCCATCATGCAACGCGCACACTCGACCAGCGTGCGATTCATTCTCTCAGCTACTCCGTTTAGCTGAGGAGTATATGGGGGTGTGAACCTTTGTTGTATTCCCCGTTCCGCGCAGAATCGTGCCAGCTTGTCGGACTTGTATTCACCCCCATTGTCGCTTTGAAGGTACTTCACGCGCTTTCCGGTTTGCGTTTCGGCCATCGCAGCGTATTCCATGAACTTCGCCGCAACTTCAGATTTGCTCTTGAGCAGATAGACGACACAGTATCTTGACTTGTCATCAATGAATGTCACGAAGTACCGTTTTCCACTGAAAGTTGCCATCGACATCGGTCCGCATACGTCGCTGTGAATCACTTCGAGGAGTTTGGAGGTGCGAGCTGTAGTGTTTGATTGGAAGCGCACTCGAGTCTGTTTTCCCAGAGCACAACCTTCACACACGTCCCACTTCTTCACCGAAGATATGTCGATGCCAATTCCAATGTTCTTCGTCACGATGCAATTGAGTCCATCGTGACCTATGTGGCCAAGCCGAAGGTGCCAGAGGTACGACTTGGTGCCCCCTTGACATCCCGACGACTTGGCTGCATTTGCTTGTTCCGGCGCCACTGGAGTCATTTGCAGCTTGAACAGTCCTTTACCTTCACGGGCACCAATTTTCCACTTGGTCCCTTTCGCTTCTCCATAGCACCCATCCTTCGTGAACGTCACTGGGCCGACATCCTTGGTGAAGCGGCCGACCGAGAACAGGTTTCTGGATAACTTTGGGATGTGCCACACGTTTGTGAGCACACCTTTCTTCATCCCTTGGGGTGTCTTCATCGACATGACAATGTCCCCACTGCCGATTGCTTGGACGATTCCATCATCCGCGAGATGGACATCCACAGCGTCAAACCCCTTGTAGTTCCGCATGAACTTCTTGGAGCACGTCATGTGCTGCGTCGCCCCGGAGTCGACCAGCCAGATGTCGCTCGATTTCGCAGATGTCGTTTCACCGATCGAAAAGAGGTAGTCGCCCGAGTCTTCTTCTTGAGCGACGTTTGCACGTTGTGATCGATAGCGGTCGCCGCTGTCTTGAGCACGCTGTGGCCGGTGTCTCTCCGTGTTTTCTTGGATGCGCGAGGGGCACTCCGCCATCCAGTGACCAATCTTTCCGCAATTGTGGCACGGCCAGGACTTCTTCACTGGTCGCCCTTTGCGCTGATTGTCCCTTGTGATGAACGCTTGACCTTGCGAAGCTTCATCACCTTTACTTCCTTGCTCCTTCCGCTTCATTTCTTCATGAAGCAGTCGAGACGTCACGAGCTCCCAGCTAAGAGTGTCTGAGCGCGACTCCAAAGCTGTGATCAAGAATTGATACGAGTCACTCAGGCTGCCGAGGAGTGTGATCACCAGATCGTCCTCGCAGACTGGAGCCCCCACCGCTTCTAGCTGTTCCGCCAGCGTCTTGAGCTTGTTGATGTGTTCGAGCACATCGTCGCCTTCTTCCATCATTGTCGTGAAGAAGCGACGGCGCAAGAACAGCTTGTTGGCAAGACTCTTCTTCTCGAAGTGGTCTTCCAACCTTGACCATGCGTCGCATGCACCACTTGCCGACCGGACCAACGGTAGCTGGGAATCTTCCATGGCTAGACAGATCACTGCCATCGCCTTTCTTGACTTCCTCTTGTACGTCGCTTGGTCCAACTGAGTCTCGCACTGTTCCGCCTTGATCTCACCGCTGACGACCTCCCATAGGTCCCGTTCCTCCAGCACCATCTGCATCTTGAACTTCCAGGCGTGGAAGTTAGTTCCATCGAACTTGGAGATGCGGAGGGAGGAGGCGTCCATGGCAGCTAAGCTTGAATTGTTGGCGGTTTCAGAGTCTGACGAACTTGGGCTCATAACCTGATGAACTTTAGACTTCTTGGTCCGAGTGCAAAACGCAAAGTGAATATATATTTATAATAGGTACTTAGTTCGCAACTTTGAATACTACCTCTAAGCCTATTATTCGCAGTGACGTCATCCAGTGACGTCACCCACTGACGTCACCCACTGACGTCATGCAATGACGTCATCCAGTGACGTCATTTCCTGACTTCGCCCTTACTGGTACATACCGGTACCCACCGGTATAGCGAAGCTTGGTCTTCCACTTGCTTCAACACTTGACGCAGCTTGACGAGGTGTCTTCTTCACAGCCGCTGTCTTTTCAACAGGATCGGTCGAGAAATACAAGGCGCGTCTCGTTGCCAAGGGCTTCAAGCAGAAGTACGGCATCGACTACACAGAGACGTTCTCGCCCGTGGTCAAGTACGTGACACTGCGTATGGTGATCGCGATCACCAAGTATTTCGACTGGCCACTGGACCAACTCGATGTGGTGACAGCCTTTCTCTACGGAGTGATGAAGGAGAAGGTGTACTGCGTGATACCAGAAGGCGTCGAGATGGATGGCGACTTCGACTATCTCGAGTTGGTGAAGGCGATCTACGGTCTCAAGCAAGCTTCACGTGTGTGGAACGAGACTTTCGACGAGTTCGTATGCTCCATCGGTTTCGAAGCGTCGGCGTTCGACCCATGTCTCTACATCAAGGTTGTCGACGGTCACTGTGTGCTCGTGCTGGTCTACGTGGATGACGTGTTGGTCACCGGCAGCTCGCTCGAGTTGATTGCGCAGACGAAGGCCGACCTCAAGACGCGTTTCGAGATGACCGACAGTGGCAAGTGTACTTTTGTACTGGGCATCGAACTGGTGGACGAATCGGATGGCAGCGTGACAATGTGCCAGCGACGGTATGTCAACGACATCCTCAAGCGCTTCGGCATGGATGAGTGCAAGGCCACAGCAAGTCCGGTCGACTTGAGCACTCGGCTTGTCGCAAGCACCGAAGCGGCCAAGATCGACGTTCCGTTTCGTGAAGCTGTGGGAGCTTTGATGCACTTGACGACTGCGACGCGCCCGGACATTGCGTATGCTGTGGGGTACGTCTCGCGCTTCATGGAGAATCCGCAGCAAGAACATTGGACGGCGGTGAAGCGCATCTTTCGTTACTTGCAAGGGACCAAGTCGCACGGACTCCGCTTCCAGCCAAGCGACAAGATCGACTTTCGTGGCTACTCGGACGCGGACTGGGCCGGCGACCACGCTGATCGCAAGTCGACTTCGGGTTACACTTTCATGCTGATGGGTGCTCCTGTGAGTTGGGGAAGCAAGAAGCAGTCAAGTGTGTCGCTGTCGACGAGTGAAGCGGAATACATCGCACTGAGTCTGGCCATCCAGGAAGGCAAGTGGGTGCATCGCCTGCTATGCGAGATTTTGGCGGCCGCAAACGAACCAGGACCGGACCTCGTCATCCGTGAAGACAACCAGTCGTGCATCAAGATGACGAAGAATCCGGTGAATCATGGCCGCGCCAAGCACATCGACATCAAGTACCATCACATCCGTGATGAGGTCAAGCGCGGGGAAGTGCAGCTCGAGTATTGCGAGACTTCCGTGATGATGGCGGACATCATGACCAAGGGACTTTCGGGACCTCGTCACAAGGACTTGACGACGGCTCTCGGCATTCGTGCGAGTTCGGATTGAGGGGGCGTGTTGACGGTCATCGGTTTCTACCAGTATTGGTAACCGTGACCGGTCCAATCCGAACCGCCTGTTCAGCTTAGTATTTACGACGTAGTTCTTACGGTAATTACCATAGTTGATTAGACGCGTAGGATGATGAGACGCTTCACATGATTTGTATGTGCACCACATATAAATCATGTAGTAAGTAGTAAGCCCCGATAATCAATCACTTTCCAATCTTCCATCTACCCCCCAAGTGTCTTATCCGGTCTTCCGAGTAGACTCCCAGCATCACTCCCAGTTTCGGTCGTCAAGCTTTTCACCATTCAACAGATTTTATCACAAAATTTTGCAGGAGAACTGTTGACGGTCATCGGTTTCTACCAGTATTGGTAACCGTGACCGGTCCAATCCGAACCGCCTGTTCAGCTTAGTATTTACGACGTAGTTCTTACGGTAATTACCATAGTTGATTAGACGCGTAGGATGATGAGACGCTTCACATGATTTATATGTGCACCACATATAAATCATGTAGTAAGTAGTAAGCCCCGATAATCAATCACTTTCCAATCTTCCATCTACCCCCCAAGTGTCTTATCCGGTCTTCCGAGTGGACTCCCAGCATCACTCCCAGTTTCGGTCGTCAAGCTTTTCACCCCTCAACAGGTTATGAGCCCAAGCACGATGTCCTCTGCTCATGATGCCACCACCAAGATCTCCATCGACAAGTTCGACGGCGACAACTACGCGACGTGGAGCCGCTACATGCGTGGCGTGTTCCTGACCAAGTCGGCGTGGCACGTGGTGAACCGGGAGACCACCCCCACCTTCGCCGATCCTCGCGCCAGTGACGACTACATCAAGACGAACAACATTGCGTTCGGCTTGATGCTGCTGCACATGAGCGCGGATTATCATCACGTGGTTGATGACTGTGAAGAGGCGTGGGTCGCGTGGGCGCGTTTGAAGACGCTGTACGGCGGGTCGCAGAAGGCTGGACGCATCTACTTGAAGCGCCAGCTGTTCAGCATGGAGATGGCGGAAGGCGGCAATGTGATGCATCATTGCAACGAAGTCCTCAACATCAGCGCGAAGCTCAGCAGCATCGGCGCCAAGATGGAGGACGAGGACGTGGCGATCTGCTTGTTGCGCAGCCTCCCCAAGAGCTACGAGAACGTCGTTCTCAACTTGGAGATGAGCAGCGCGGAACTGCGATCGCGAGACGTCGTGAGAGTGCTCACGAATGAGCACATCAAGAGACAAGGTGACAAGACGACATCGGTGAAGACTGAAGACGCGGCGAAGGCGTTCAGTGCCGAGCGTGAACCTCGCCAGTGTACATACTGCGGAAAATTGGGGCACACGGCGGAGCGGTGCTGGACCAAGCAGAAGGACGAAAATCAAGGTGGAGCTCGACGCGGCGGCAACAATGCTCGTGGACGCGGAGCCAACAACGTTCAGTGGCGAACCAACAGCAACTACGATGACAACTACGATCGAGTTGCGTTCGCGGTTTCGCTGGAGGCTGGACTTTCGACGGGCAAGAATATGCCAGGGATGTGGGCAGTCGACAGCGGTGCGACGCATCACATCTGCAAGACAAAGCCAAGTTTGCAAGCCTGAATGAGCGAGAGGAAGGCGAACTATCAGTGGCTGATGGCAGCAAGGCTGCGATCAAGGGTGTGGGAACCATCATGGAACGGGTGGTTCTGCCCAATGGTGACGAACTCGACATCGAGATCAAGGACGCACTGTTCGTACCAAGTATGAGCAAGAATCTGCTTTCGGTGCCACAGATCAACAAGGGTGGCAGGTTCCAAGTCGTGTTCGATGGATCCAAGATGCAAGTGAAGCGCAAGAATTCCACACAAGTCGTGGCAACAGCGGATCTCGTCGATGGACTTTACTGGCTGCGGACTCCTCAACGATCGGCAAATGCAGCAACACGCAATGGGACCATCGACTTGCATGCGCGCATGGGTCATGCACCCCTCGAAGTTCTGCGCAAGATGGTGGCCACTGGCATGATCAAGGACGCCAAGGCACCTCTTAACTCGACTGGTCCAAGTGTGTGTCGCGGTTGCCAGCAAGGAAAGATGGTTCAAAAACCATTCCCAACCAACCGTGACAAACGCCAATATGGTGTGTTCGAGTTGCTGCACTTCGACATCTGCGGGCCAATGGAACAAGTTTCGATCGGCGGCAGCAGATACTTACTGCTTGTGGTTGACGAAGCCAGCGGTTGCATGAAGGGCTTCTGTCTGCGGTCCAAGTCTGAGAGTGAAGACTGTATCAAGAACCACATTATCAAGATTCAAACTCAGTTCGGCACGAAGATCAAGTTTGTTCGGCACGATGGAGCGCATGAGTTTGCGACCAACTCCATCAAGACCTTCTACGAAGATCATGGTATTGAACAACAGATCACGGTGCCGTATGCACACCAGACCAACGGCACCGCAGAACGCGCGATAAGGACCATCGTCACGATCGGACGCAGCTTGTTGCATCATGCAAAGCTGGAGAAGTGTTTCTGGGCTGAAGCGGCAATGACGGCGATCTACATCAAGAACCGCCTGCCTTCACCCAAGATCGACCACAAGACTCCGTTCGAGATCGTGTACAAGTCGAAACCAAGTGTCAAGCACATGCGCGTGTTTGGATGTCGGGCGTTTATCCTGACACCAAGGAGAAGCGATTGAAGTGGGACCCGAAGGCTTGTGAAGGGATGTTCATGGGCTACGAAGAAGCGTCAAAAGCTTATCGAGTGTACGACATTGAGGCGGGCCAAGTGGTGATCAGTCGTGACATCACCTTCGACGAATCGACTTTTGACTTTTCGATGGACCGACCAAGTGACGATGATGAAGATGCGGAGTTGGACCTCGACCTCCTGGCGATCAACGAGGACGACGTGCGTCAAACCGTCTACAAGCAGACTGGCAAGCGCAAGAGTGAAGCAAGACCCGGCATGTCACGGTCAGCTCGCCCTCGAACTGGGTTGGAACAAGCAAGTGCGCCGGAACACGTCTCCAACCGTCACCAGAAACGACGATCAAGTGCTCCAGAAACGATGTCTGATGACGAAGAAGATGCAAGCGTGTACGATCAAGATGACGACTCGACGCCTCCAACATTTTGGCGTGCAAGTGCAAACGCAGTGGAAGCAACGGACCTAGCAGAACCTGTGACTTTTCAAGACGCGATCAATGGTCCTGATCAAACTCACTGGCGAAATGCTGTGAAGGCGGAACTCAAGTCGATGCATCTTCGTGGAGTTTTCCGTGCGGCAAAACTGCCAAGAGGCCAAGGCGCGATCGGCACCAAGTGGGTGTTCAAGATCAAGCGCAAAGCGGATGGATCGGTCGAGAAATACAAGGCGCGTCTCGTTGCCAAGGGCTTCAAGCAGAAGTACGGCATCGACTACACGGAGACGTTCTCGCCCGTGGTCAAGTACGTGACACTGCGTATGGTGATCGCGATCACCAAGTATTTCGACTGGCCACTGGACCAACTCGATGTGGTGACAGCCTTTCTCTACGGAGTGATGAAGGAGAAGGTGTACTGCGTGATAACCAGAAGGCGTCGAGATGGATGGCGACTTCGACTGTCTCGAGTTGGTGAAGGCGATCTACGGTCTCAAGCAAGCTTCACGTGTGTGGAACGAGACTTTCGACGAGTTCGTATGCTTTATCGGTTTCGAAGTGTCGGCGTTCGACCCATGTCTCTACATCAAGGTTGTCGACGGTCACTGTGTGCTCGTGCTGGTCTACGTGGATGACGTGTTGGTCACCGGCAGCTCGCTCGAGTTGATTGCGCAGACGAAGGCCGACCTCAAGACGCGTTTCGAGATGACCGACAGTGGCAAGTGTACTTTTGTACTGGGCATCGAACTGGTGGACGAATCGGATGGCAGCGTGACGATGTGCCAGCGACGGTATGTCAACGACATCCTCAAGCGCTTCGGCATGGATGAGTGCAAGGCCACAGCAAGTCCGGTCGACTTGAGCACTCGGCTTGTCGCAAGCACCGAAGCGGCCAAGATCGACGTTCCGTTTCGTGAAGCTGTGGGAGCTTTAATGCACTTGACGACTGCGACGCGCCCGGACATTGCGTATGCTGTGGGATACGTCTCGCGCTTCATGGGGAATCCGCAGCAAGAACATTGGACGGCGGTGAAGCGCATCTTTCGTTACTTGCAAGGGACCAAGTCGCACGGACTCCGCTTCCAGCCAAGCGACAAGATCGACTTTCGTGGCTACTCGGACGCGGACTGGGCCGGCGACCACGCTGATCGCAAGTCGACTTCGGGTTACACTTTCATGCTGATGGGTGCTCCTGTGAGTTGGGGAAGCAAGAAGCAGTCAAGTGTGTCGCTGTCGACGAGTGAAGCGGAATACATCGCACTGAGTCTGGCCATCCAGGAAGGCAAGTGGGTGCATCGCCTGCTATGCGAGATTTTGGCGACCGCAAACGAACCAGGACCGGACCTCGTCATCCGTGAAGACAACCAGTCGTGCATCAAAATGACGAAGAATCCGGTGAATCATGGCCGCGCCAAGCACATCGACATCAAGTACCATCACATCCGTGATGAGGTCAAGCGCGGGGAAGTGCAGCTCGAGTATTGCGAGACTTCCGTGATGATGGCGGACATCATGACCAAGGGACTTTCGGGACCTCGTCACAAGGACTTGACGACGGCTCTCGGCATTCGTGCGAGTTCGGATTGAGGGGCGTGTTGACGGTCATCGGTTTCTACCAGTATTGGTAACCGTGACCGGTCCAATCCGAACCGCCTGTTCAGCTTAGTATTTACGACGTAGTTCTTACGGTAATTACCATAGTTGATTAGACGCGTAGGATGATGAGACGCTTCACATGATTTATATGTGCACCACATATAAATCATGTAGTAAGTAGTAAGCCCCGATAATCAATCACTTTCCAATCTTCCATCTACCCCCCAAGTGTCTTCTCCGGTCTTCCGAGTAGACTCCCAGCATCACTCCCAGTTTCGGTCGTCAAGCTTTTCACCATTCAACAAGAACAACATGAAAAATCAAGCATAGACTACCACAAATGCGTAGTTTATAACCGAACGCATGGGCCGTCACTCCCGTGCCATACCTTCAACAGTATGTGTGTCTCCAAAACGTGCAAACCTGACGATTGTTCTCCAACACGTAACGTGGCAAACGGTTCAAAAGCATGATTGCTGCATCGGTGTACAGGTGACGCGTTATGTCTAAGTCAGATTTTACACTGCACGACATTAAAATTGTCTGGGGAATTCGCTGAAATATGCATTGGGAAAGAGGAGACCTAAAACGTGAGAGGTTCACTGCCAAACCTTTGATCATGTCTTATGTCCAAATTTTACATGTGGGCGTCACCTTGACATTTTTTAATCGCATGAAAGTAGTGCTCGTACTCATGAGTACTGCTAAGTAGCAAATAAGGAGTCCCAATTTATGTATTCGAAATGTAGACTGCAACGTTATGGATGTTTGACAATCTATCTCACATTATAATATTAGGGTTAGGCCTTATTGAGGGTTACCGGTACAATCCGAACCTAGCGCGTAGTTCTTACGAGATAGTTTTTACATCGGTAATTACCTCAGAGATGATTAGACGCGTAGGATGATTGGACGCGTGTAAATCAGGTTGATTAGATGCACCATGTGATTGGATGCAGTCTAGGGTAGGCAGAAGTTAAGACCTATAAATCAATCACTTTCGAATCCTCCCCTCAAGTGAGCAAGTGTTCTCTGCTTCGTTCTCTCCGGTCTCTCCGCTTCGTTTTCTCTTCGCCTCGCGCTCAAATTGCAACAGGTCATGAGCCCAAGCGCCATGTCATCCAACAACACCTCGGCCAGTGTCTCCATCGATAAGTTCGATGGGGACAACTACTCAACCTGGTGTCGCTACATGCGCGGCATGTTTCTGACGAAGTCAGTCTGGTACGTCGTGAACCGCGAAACGTCTCCAACCTTCACCGACACGCGAGCTTCCGACGAGTACGTCAAGGCGAGCAACATCGCGTTCGGGTTGATGTTGCTCCACATGGACGCCGACTACCACCATGTGGTCGACAACTGTGAAGAAGCATGGACAGCGTGGTCGCGGTTGAAGATGCTCTATGGTGGGTCGCAGAAGGCGGGACGCATCTACCTCAAGCGCCAGCTGTTCAGCATCAAGATGGCGGAAGGTGCCAACGTCTTGCACCATTGCAACGAAGTCTTGAACATCGGCGCCAAGCTCAGCAGCATCGGTGCCAAGATGGAAGACGAAGACATTGCGATCTGCTTGCTGCTCAGTATCCCGAAGAGTTTCGAGAACGTGGTTCTGAACTTGGAGATGAGCAATGCAGAGCTGCGCACGCAAGATGTGGTCAAGGTGCTGACTAACGAGCACATCAAGCGACAAGGCGAGAAGATGACAACGGCAACGACAACGGTGAAGACTGAAGATGCGACAAAGGCATTCAGTACCGAGCGCAAGCCCTACCAATGCACATACTGCGGCAAGGTGGGGCACACGGCAGAGCGTTGCTGGACGAAGCAAAAGGATGAAAGTCGAGGAGCCCAACGCGGCGGCAATGGTCGTGGACGCGGGGCAAACAATGTCCAGTGGCGACATTATGATGAAGGCAACAGCTACGATCGAGTGGCGTTTGCAGTTTCGTTCGAATGCGGAGTTTCGACGAACAAGAATGGGCCAGGAATGTGGGCCGTTGACAGCGGGGCAACACATCACATCTGCCACGACAAGTTCAAGTTTGCAAGCTTGGTCGAAGGCAATGATGGCGAGATCCTGGTGGCTGATGGCAACAAGGCGGCCATCAAAGGTGTGGGGACCATCGTGGAAAAGGTGATTCTGCCAAACGGGGAAGAGCGCGAGATCGAGATCAAGAACGCGCTCTATGTGCCCAGCATGAGCAAAAATCTTCTCTCGGTGCCGCAGATTAACAAGCACGGCAACTTCCAAGTGGTGTTTGACGGGGATACGATGTACGTCGCTCGCAAGGATTCCAATCAAGTGGTGGCAGCTGCGGATCTTGTAGACGGACTCTACTGGCTTCGCACGACGCAGCGATCGGCCAATGCGACATCACTCAGCAACGCTGTTGATCTACATGCGCGAATGGGCCATGCTCCAGTCGACGTGCTTCGCAGGATGGTGACAAGCCACATGATCAAGGACGCTCACATCCCTTCCAAGCCGAATGGATCAAGTGTGTGTCGAGGATGCCAAGAAGGGAAGATGGTCCAAAAACCATTCCCGAGCAACCGTGACAAGCGCACCTACAACACCTTCGAGATGCTCCACTTCGACATCTGCGGACCCATGGAAGAAAAATCTCTGGGTGGCAGCAAGTATCTGCTGCTGATCGTGGATGAAGCCAGCGGATGCATGAAGGGTTTTTGTCTGCATTCCAAGTCAGAGAGCGAAGAGTGCATCAAGAAGTACATCACGATGATACAGACGCAGTTCAACAAGAAGGTCAAATTTGTGCGACACGATGGAGCCCGCGAGTTTGCGACGAACTCGCTTCAAGATTTCTACGAAGTCGAAGGCATCGAGCAACAAACCACGGTGCCATACGCACATCAAGCCAATGGAACTGCTGAACGCGCGATTCGAACTATCGTCACCATCGGTCGTAGCATGCTCCATCATGCCAAGTTGGACAAGTGCTTCTGGGCTGAAGCGGCAATGACGGCCGTCTATGTGAAGAACCGTTTGCCGTCACCCAAGATTCCACACAAGACACCGTTCGAGATTGTCTACAATTCTAAGCCAAGTGTCAAGCACATGCGCGTTTTGGGTGCCAAGCATACATCTTGACCCCGAAGGAGAAACGACTCAAGTGGGATCCCAAGGCCCGGGCTGGATTGTTTTTGGGCTACGAAGAAGTGTCCAAGGCGTATCGAGTTTACGACATCGAAGCGGGGCAGGTGATGATAAGTCGCGATGTCAACTTCGATGAGTCGGCCTTTGGAATGTCGATGCTGATTTCCGATGACGATGTTGATGGCCTGGACTTCGAATCGATCGATCTTGATGATGAAGAACCGCGTCCGAGACACTTCAAACAAACAGGAAAGCGCAAGGCCCAACCCAGTCACGACAATGACGACGCAAGCATGCCCCGAGCAGTGCGCCAACGACCCGGATTGGAAGAGTCAAGTGCGCCGGATGACCTCTCTTCACGTCGAGCCAACGAAGATGAAGAAAGGAAGTCGGAGGAACAACATGACACACCGACTTCCTCCGCGTTTTGGCATGCGAGTGCAAACGCCGTCGAAGCAGCGGTCGATTTTTCGGAGCCGTCGACATTTGAAGAAGCAGTGTCTGGCCCGGACCAAGTACACTGGCGCAAGGCAATTGATGCGGAGCTCGATTCGATGAAGCTTCGCGGTGTCTTTCGTGCGGCCAAGTTACCCAACGGACAAAGCGCCATTGGCACAAAGTGGGTCTTCAAGATCAAGCGCAAGGCGGATGGGTCGATCGAGAAATACAAGGCACGACTTGTGGCCAAGGGTTTTCGCCAAAAGTATGGCATCGACTACACGGAGACGTTCTCGCCCGTGGTCAAGTATGTGACGCTGCGAATGGTCATCGCCATTACCAAGCACTTTGGATGGCCCCTCGACCAGCTCGATGTGGTGACTGCGTTCCTGTATGGAGTGATGAAGGAGAAGGTGTTCTGCGCTGTTCCGGAAGGCGTCAAGATGGAAGGTGATTTCGACTGTCTCGAGCTGATCAAGGCGATCTACGGTCTCAAGCAAGCCTCGCGTGTTTGGAACGAGACCTTCGACGAGTTCATACGCTCGATTGGTTTTCAAGCGTCGGGATTCGATCCATGTCTCTACATCATGACTTCGGAAGGCCATTGTGTTTTTGTGCTGGTCTACGTGGACGATGTCTTGGTGACTGGAAGATCGCTCGAGATGATTGCGCGCACCAAGAACGACCTCAAGACACGCTTCGAGATGACGGACAGCGGCAAGTGTGCCTTTGTTCTTGGGATCGAGTTATTGGACGGTGAAGATGGCAGCGTGACTATGTGTCAGCGCCGTTATGTCGACGATGTCCTCAAGCGCTTTGGAATGGATGAGTGCAAGGCTGTGGCAAGTCCGGTGGACGTCAGCTCTCGACTGGTTCCAAGCAACTCTGCAAGCAAGGTGGATGTCCCATTCCGTGAAGCAGTGGGTGCTTTGATGCATCTGACGACTGCAACGCGACCGGACATCGCCTATGCTGTAAGCTTTGTGTCACGGTTCATGGAGAAACCCCAAGAAGAACACTGGGTTGCAGTTAAGCGTATCTTTCGCTACCTACAAGGCACCAAGACGCATGGAATTTGCTACAAGCCAAGTGCAAGGATCGACTTCCGTGGATATTCGGATGCGGATTGGGCTGGTGATCTTACCGACCGCAAGTCAACATCGGGGTACACGTTCATGCTACTCGGTGCGCCAGTCAGTTGGGGCAGCAAGAAACAGCCAAGTGTTTCGTTGTCCACGAGTGAAGCCGAATACATCGCACTCAGCTTGGCGATTCAAGAGGGCAAGTGGATTCATCGTCTGCTTTGTGAGATCGTGATGGCTGCCAATGAAGAAGGACCGGAACTCATGATCCATGAAGACAATCAGTCGTGTATCAAGATGACGAAGAACCCAGTCAACCACGGCCGTGCCAAGCACATTGATATCAAGTACCATCACATCCGTGATGAGGTCAAGCGTGGTGAAGTGAAGCTCAAGTACTGTGAAACTGCGGTGATGTTAGCGGACATCATGACGAAGGGACTTCACGGGCCACGCCACAAGGAGATGACGGCGACTCTCGGGATTCGTGAGCATTCGGATTGAGGGGGCGTGTTGACGGTCATCGGTTTTCTACCAGTATTGGTAACCGTGACCGATCCAATCCGAACCGCCTGTTCAGCTTAGTATTTACGACGTAGTTCTTACGGTAATTACCATAGTTGATTAGACGCGTAGGATGATGAGACGCTTCACATGATTTATATGTACACCACATATAAATCATGTAGTAAGTAGTAAGCCCCGATAATCAATCACTTTCGAATCTTCCAACTATTGGGCAAGTGTTTTCTGCTCTACTCTCTTCGGTCTCTCCGCTCCGTTTGCTCCGCTTTCCTCGCTCCGATCTACAATGCAACAGGTTATGAGCCCAAGCGCCATGTCGTCCACCAGCAACGCCTCCATTGACAAGTTCAACGGAGACAATTACGCAACGTGGAGCCGGTACATGCGCGGTGTGTTTTTGACGAAGTCCGTCTGGCACGTTGTCAACCGTGAAGTGACTCCGACTTTCACCGACCCGCGAGCGTCCGATGACTACGTCAAGGCAAGCAACGTCGCGTTTGGTATGATGCTGCTGCACATGAACGCGGACTACCATCATGTGCTGGACAACTGCGAGGAAGCCTGGGTTGCGTGGACAAGTCTGAAGACGCTGTACGGTGGGTCGCAGAAGGCAGGACGCATCTACCTCAAGCGACAACTTTTCAGTATCAAGATGGCTGAAGGCGCGAACGTCATGCATCACTGCAACGAGGTCCTCAACATCTCCGCCAAGCTTAGCGGCATCGGTGCGAAGATGGAAGACGAAGACGTTGCAATTTGTCTGCTACTCAGTCTTCCGAAGAGCTACGAAAATGTGGTGCTCAACATGGAAATGAGCAGCACCGAGCTTCGCACTCAAGATGTGGTGAGAGTCCTGACGAATGAGCATGCCAAGCGTCAAGGAGAAAAAGGGACAACGACAGCGACTACGGTGAAGGCTGAAGATGCAAGCAAGGCATTCAGCGCCGAGCGTGAGCCCTACCAATGCACGTATTGTGGCAAGGTGGGACACACGGTGGATCGTTGCTGGACAAAGCAGAAGAACGAAGGTCGGGGAGCCCGACGCGGCGGCAATGGTCGTGGACGCGGGGCTAACAATGTCCAGTGGGGACATCATGATGAAGGCAATGGCTACGATCGAGTGGCGTTTGCAGTCTCGTTCGAATGTGGAGTTTCGACGAGCAAGGACGTGTCTGGAATGTGGGCCGTCGACAGTGGTGCAACGCACCACATTTGCCACGACAAGACCAAGTTCGCAAGTTTGGCAGAGCGCAATGAGGGCGAACTCTTGGTGGCTGATGGCAACAAGGTGGCCATCAAGGGTGTGGGAACCATCATGGAAAAGGTGGTTCTGCCCAACGGTGAAGAGCGTGAGATCGAAATCAAGAACGCGCTATATGTTCCAAGTATGAGCAAGAACCTGCTCTCGGTGCCACAGATTAACAGCCATGGCAACTTTCAAGTCGTGTTTGACGGGTCCAAGATGTATGTGACTCTCAAGAACTCACAGCAAGTGGTGGCGACAGCGGATCTCGTGGATGGACTCTACTGGCTTCGGACGACTCAACGATCAGCGAATGTGACAACAAGTGGAACCAGTTGTGCCGATCTACATGCGAGAATGGGTCATGCTCCAGTCGATGTACTTCGCAAGATGATCGCGACCAACATGATCAAGGATGTGCGAGTCCCTCTCAAGTCGGGTGGAGCAACTACATGTCGAGGATGTCAACAAGGGAAAATGGTCCAAAAACCATTTCCAAGCAACCGAGACAAGCGCAGCTACGATACGTTTGAGCTACTTCATCTGGACATCTGCGGGCCCATGGAAAAGGATTCGCTCGGTGGCAGCAAATATTTGCTGCTGATCATCGACGAAGCCAGTGGATGCATGAAGGGCTTTTGTCTACGAGTGAAGTCCGAGAGTGAAGACTACATCCGGAAATATATCACCATGGTACAGACGCAATTCTGTAAGAAGGTCAAGTTCGTGCGACACGACGGAGCTCGCGAGTTTGCAACCAACTCGCTTCAACTGTTCTACGAAGACGAAGGCATTGAACAGCAGACAACGGTGCCGTATGCACATCAAACAAACGGAACAGCAGAGCGTGCCATTAGGACTATTGTCACGATCGGCCGCAGCATGCTTCATCATGCCGAACTGGACAAGTGTTTCTGGGCCGAAGCAGCAATAACGGCCATCTACGTCAAGAATCGACTGCCGTCACCTAAAGTCGTGCACAAGACCCCGTTTGAGATCGTCTACAACTTGAAACCAAGCGTCAAGCACATGCGAACATTCGGATGTCAGACATACATACTGACGCCTAAAGAGAATCGACTCAAGTGGGATCCAAAGGCTCGCGCTGGCATATTCGTGGGCTACGAAGAAGTTTCGAAGGCATATCGTGTTTATGACATCGAGGCGGGGCAGGTGGTTATCAGCCGCGATGTCAACTTCGACGAGTCCACCTTTGGACTTCAACTGCCGATCACTGATGAAGATGTCGATGACCTGGACTTCGAATTGCTGGATCTTGATGACGAAGAGCTGCGTCAAATGGAGTACAAGCAAACAGGCAAGCGCAAGAACCGACTCAATGATGAAGATACAGCAGCTCCACGACCGCGTGCAGTGCGTCAACGACCAGGACTAGAAGAGTCAAGCGCGCCGGAAAACAACTCGTCACGACAAGAAGAAGACGAAGAAACGAAGGATTCTGGTGATTCAACACCGCCTGTGTTTTGGCGTGCGAGTGCAAATGCCGTTGAAGCAGCAATGGACTTATCAGAACCCTCAACATTTGAAGCAGCAGTAAGCGGCCCTGACCAAGTGCACTGGAGAAAAGCAATTCATGCAGAGCTCGAGTCAATGCGACTTCGCGGTGTGTTTCGTGCAGCCAAGCTGCCCAACGGACAACGCGCCATTGGCACAAAATGGGTGTTCAAGATCAAGCGCAAGGCGGATGGGTCAATCGAGAAGTACAAGGCACGACTTGTGGCCAAGGGTTTCCGCCAAAAGTATGGCATCGACTACACGGAGACGTTTTCGCCTGTGGTCAAGTATGTGACGCTGCGAATGGTGATCGCAATTTCCAAGCATTTTGGATGGCCCATCGACCAGCTTGATGTGGTGACAGCTTTCCTGTATGGCGTCATGAAGAAACAAGTGTTCTGCGTGATTCCTGAAGGCGTCGAACTTGACAGTACGTTCGACTGCCTGGAATTGGTGAAGTCAATTTACGGCCTCAAGCAAGCGTCGCGAGTGTGGAACGAGACGTTCGACGAGTATGTGTGCTCCATCGGATTTCAAGTATCGGACTTCGACCCATGTCTCTACATCAAGACTTCGGACGGCCATTGCGTGTTTATACTGGTCTACGTGGACGACGTCTTGGTGACTGGAAGCTCGCTCGAGCTGATTGCACAAACCAAGAACGACCTGAAGACGCGGTTCGAAATGACGGACAGCGGCAAGTGTGCGTTTGTTCTTGGGATCGAGCTTTTGGACGGTGAAGATGGCAGTGTGACACTATGTCAGCGTCGGTATGTCGATGATATCCTCAAGCGCTTTGGCATGGATGATTGCAAGGCAGTCGCAAGTCCAGTCGACATGAGCTCTCGACTTGTTTCAAGTGATGCAACTACCAAGGTCGATGCTCCTTTTCGCGAAGCTGTTGGTGCGTTGATGCACCTGACCACTGCAACGCGTCCGGACATTGCGTTTGCTGTGGGCTATGTGTCGCGGTTCATGGAAAATCCCCAAGAAGAACACTGGGTTGCAGTTAAGCGTATCTTTCGCTACCTACAAGGCACCAAGACACATGGAATTTGCTACAAGCCAAGTGCAAGGATCGACTTCCGTGGATATTCGGATGCGGATTGGGCTGGTGATCTTACCGACCGCAAGTCAACATCGGGGTACACGTTCATGCTACTCGGTGCGCCAGTCTGTTGGGGCAGCAAGAAGCAGCCAAGTGTTTCGTTGTCCACGAGTGAAGCCGAATACATCGCACTCAGCTTGGCGATTCAAGAGGGCAAGTGGATTCATCGTCTGCTTTGTGAGATCGTGATGGCTGCCAATGAAGAAGGACCGGAACTCATGATCCATGAAGACAATCAGTCGTGTATCAAGATGACGAAGAACCCAGTCAACCACGGCCGTGCCAAGCACATTGATATCAAGTACCATCACATCCGTGATGAGGTCAAGCGCGGTGAAGTGAAGCTCAAGTACTGTGAAACTGCGGTGATGTTAGCGGACATCATGACGAAGGGACTTCACGGGCCACGCCACAAGGAGATGACGGCGACTCTCGGGATTCGTGAGCATTCGGATTGAGGGGCGTGTTGACGGTCATCGGTTTTCTACCAGTATTGGTAACCGTGACCGATCCAATCCGAACCGCCTGTTCAGCTTAGTATTTACGACGTAGTTCTTACGGTAATTACCATAGTTGATTAGACGCGTAGGATGATGAGACGCTTCACATGATTTATATGTACACCACATATAAATCATGTAGTAAGTAGTAAGCCCCGATAATCAATAACTTTCGAATCTTCCAACTATTGGGCAAGTGTTTTCTGCTCTACTCTCTTCGGTCTCTCCGCTCCGTTTGCTCCGCTTTCCTCGCTCCGATCTACAATGCAACAGAGATAGAGTAGATTAGTAGCAAAAATAAATGCTGCCTAGTGGTGCAAAACCATAGGCCGCATCAACCTAGCGACTGATAGAGCCTGCTCATCTTTTTTCTATCAGATGCATAGATGATATGTTAAGCCTATTGCATATGAGAACGATTTTATCACAAAATTTTGCAGGAGAACAACATGAAAAATCAAGCATAGACTACCACAAATGCGTAGTTTATAACCGAACGCATGGGCCGTCACTCCCGTGCCATACCTTCAACAGTATGTGTGTCTCCAAAACGTGCAAACCTGACCGATTGTTCTCCAACACGTAACGTGGCAAACGGTTCAAAAGCATGATTGCTGCATCGGTGTACAGGTGACGCGTTATGTCTAAGTCAGATTTTACACTGCACGACATTAAAATTGTCTGGGGAATTCGCTGAAATATGCATTGGGAAAGAGGAGACCTAAAACGTGAGAGGTTCACTGCCAAACCTTTGATCATGTCTTATGTCCAAATTTTACATGTGGGCGTCACCTTGACATTTTTTAATCGCATGAAAGTAGTGCTCGTACTCATGAGTACTGCTAAGTAGCAAATAAGGAGTCCCAATTTATGTATTCGAAATGTAGACTGCAACGTTATGGATGTTTGACAATCTATCTCACATTATAATATTAGGGTTAGGCCTTATTGAGGGTTACCGGTACAATCCGAACCTGCCTAGCGTAGTTCTTACGAGATAGTTTTTACATCGGTAATTACCTCATAGATGATTAGACGCGTAGGATGATGGGACGCGTGTAAATCAGGTTGATTAGATGCACCATGTGATTGGATGCAGTCTAGGGTAGGCAGAAGTTAAGACCTATAAATCAATCACTTTCGAATCCTCCCTCAAGTGAGCAAGTGTTCTCTGCTTCGTTCTCTCCGGTCTCTCCGCTTCGTTTTCTCCGCTTCCCTCGCTCCGATCTACAATGCACCAGGTTATGAGCCCAAGCGCCATGTCATCCAACAACACCTCGGCCAGTGTCTCCATCGATAAGTTCGATGGGGACAACTACTCAACCTGGTGCCGCTACATGCGCGGCATGTTTCTGACGAAGTCAGTCTGGTACGTCGTGAACCGCGAAGTGACTCCAACCTTCACCGACCCGCGAGCTTCAGACGAGTACGTCAAGGCAAGCAACATCGCGTTCGGTTGATGTTGCTCCACATGGACGCCGACTACCACCATGTGGTCGACAACTGCGAGGAAGCATGGACAGCGTGGACGCGTCTGAAGATGCTCTATGGCGGGTCGCAGAAGGCGGGACGCATCTACCTCAAGCGCCAACTTTTCAGCATCAAGATGGCGGAAGGCGCCAACGTCTTGCACCATTGCAACGAAGTCTTGAACATCGGCGCCAAGCTCAGCAGCATCGGTGCCAAGATGGAAGACGAAGACATTGCGATTTGTTTGCTGCTCAGTATCCCGAAGAGTTACGAGAACGTGGTTCTCAACTTGGAGATGAGCAATGCACCGAGCTTCGCACGCAAGATGTGGTCAGGGTCCTGACTAATGAGCATACCAAGCGACAAGGCGAAAAGGTGACAACGACAACGACTACGGTGAAGACTGAAGATGCAAGCAAGGCATTCAGTACCGAGCGCAAGCCCTACCAATGCACATACTGCGGCAAGGTGGGGCACACGGTGGAGCGTTGCTGGACGAAGCAGAAGGACGAAGGTCGGGGAGCCCAACGCGGCGGCAATGGTCGTCGACGCGGGTCAAACAATGTCCACTGGCGACATCATGATGAAGGCAACAGCTACGATCGAGTGGCGTTTGCAGTTTCGTTCGAATGCGGAGTTTCGACGAGCAAGGACGGGCCTGGAATGTGGGCCGTTGACAGTGGGGCAACACATCACATCTGCCACGACAAGTTCAAGTTTGCAAGCTTGGCAGAGCGCAATGATGGCGAAATTTTGGTTGCTGATGGCAACAAGGCCGACATCAAGGGTGTGGGAACCATCGTGGAAAAGGTGATTCTGCCAAACGGGGAAGAGCGCGAGATCGAGATCAAGAACGCGCTCTATGTGCCAAGCATGAGCAAAAACCTTCTCTCGGTGCCACAGATTAACAGCCATGGCAACTTCCAAGTGGTGTTTGACGGGTCTAAGATGTACGTGACTCGCAAGAACTCACATCAAGTGGTGGCGACTGCAGATCTTGTGGATGGACTTTACTGGCTTCGCACGACGCAGCGATCGGCCAATGCGACATCAAGTGCAACCAGCTGTGCGATCTACATGCACGTATGGGTCATGCTCCAGTCGACGTGCTTCGCAAGATGGTCTCCAACAACATGATCAAAGATGTGGGAGTGCCTCTCAAGTCAAATGGATCAGGTACATGTCGAGGATGTCAGCAAGGGAAAATGGTCCAAAAACCATTCCCAAGCAATCGTGACAAGCGAAGTTACGACACGTTCGAGATGCTCCATCTGGACATCTGCGGACCCATGGAAGAAGGATTCGCTCGGTGGCAGCAAATATCTGCTGTTGATCATGGATGAAGCCAGCGGATGCATGAAGGGCTTTTGTCTGCATTCCAAGTCAGAGAGCGAAGAGTACATCCGGAAGTATATCACAATGGTGCAGACGCAGTTCGACAAGAAGGTAAAGTTTGTGCGACACGATGGAGCCCGCGAGTTTGCAACCAACTCGCTTCAACTGTTCTACGAAGTCGAAGGCATCGAGCAACAAACCACGGTGCCATATGCACATCAAGCAAACGGAACTGCTGAGCGCGCCATTCGAACTATCGTCACCATCGGTCGTAGCATGCTCCATCATGCCAAACTGGACAAGTGTTTCTGGGCTGAAGCGGCAATGACGGCCATCTATGTCAAGAACCGTCTGCCGTCACCTAAGAGTCGTCACAAGACACCGTTCGAGATCGTCTACAACTTGAAACCAAGTGTCAAGCACATGCGATCATTCGGCTGTCAGACATACATACTGACCCCTAAAGAGAAGCGACTCAAGTGGGATCCCAAGGCTCGCGCTGGAATCTTTTCGGGCTACGAAGAAGTGTCCAAGGCATATCGTGTATTTGACATCGAGGAGGGGCAGGTTGTTGTCAGTCGGGATGTTAACTTCGACGAGTCCACCTTTGGACTTCAACTGCCGATCACTGATGACGATGTCGATGACCTGGACTTCGAATCGCTCGATCTTGATGACGAAGAGCCGCGTCAAATGGAGTATCAGCAAACTGGCAAGCGCAAGCAACCGACTCACATGATGACGATACAGCAGCTCCACGACCGCGTGCAGTGCGCCAACGACCAGGACTAGAAGAGTCAAGCGCGCCGGAAAACAACTCGTCACGACAAGCCAACGAAGACGAAGAAACGAAGGATTCTGGTGATTCAACACCGACTTCCTCCGCGTTTTGGCGTGCGAGTGCAAATGCCGTTGAAGCAGCAGTGGACTTATCAGAACCCTCAACATTTGAAGCAGCAGTAAGCGGCCCTGACCAAGTGCACTGGAGAAAAGCAATTCATGCAGAGCTCGAGTCAATGCGACTTCGCGGTGTCTTTCGTGCGGCCAAGCTGCCCAACGGACAACGCGCCATTGGCACAAAATGGGTGTTCAAGATCAAGCGCAAGGCGGATGGGTCGATCGAGAAATACAAGGCACGACTTGTGGCCAAGGGTTTTCGCCAAAAGTATGGCATCGACTACACGGAGACGTTCTCGCCCGTGGTCAAGTATGTGACGCTGCGAATGGTCATCGCCATTACCAAGCATTTTGGATGGCCCATCGACCAGCTTGATGTGGTGACTGCGTTCCTGTATGGAGTGATGAAGGAGAAGGTGTTCTGCGCTGTTCCGGAAGGCGTCAAGATGGAAGGTGATTTCGACTGTCTCGAGCTGATCAAGGCGATCTACGGTCTCAAGCAAGCCTCGCGTGTTTGGAACGAGACCTTCGACGAGTTCATACGCTCGATTGGTTTTCAAGCGTCGGGATTCGATCCATGTCTCTACATCATGACTTCGGAAGGCCATTGTGTTTTTGTGCTGGTCTACGTGGACGATGTCTTGGTGACTGGAAGATCGCTCGAGATGATTGCGCGCACCAAGAACGACCTCAAGACACGCTTCGAGATGACGGACAGCGGCAAGTGTGCCTTTGTTCTTGGGATCGAGTTATTGGACGGTGAAGATGGCAGCGTGACTATGTGTCAGCGCCGTTATGTCGACGATGTCCTCAAGCGCTTTGGAATGGATGAGTGCAAGGCTGTGGCAAGTCCGGTGGACGTCAGCTCTCGACTGGTTCCAAGCAACTCTGCAAGCAAGGTGGATGTCCCATTCCGTGAAGCAGTGGGTGCTTTGATGCATCTGACGACTGCAACGCGACCGGACATCGCCTATGCTGTAAGCTTTGTGTCACGGTTCATGGAGAAACCCCAAGAAGAACACTGGGTTGCAGTTAAGCGTATCTTTCGCTACCTACAAGGCACCAAGACGCATGGAATTTGCTACAAGCCAAGTGCAAGGATCGACTTCCGTGGATATTCGGATGCGGATTGGGCTGGTGATCTTACCGACCGCAAGTCAACATCGGGGTACACGTTCATGCTACTCGGTGCGCCAGTCTGTTGGGGCAGCAAGAAGCAGCCAAGTGTTTCGTTGTCCACGAGTGAAGCCGAATACATCGCACTCAGCTTGGCGATTCAAGAGGGCAAGTGGATTCATCGTCTGCTTTGTGAGATCGTGATGGCTGCCAATGAAGAAGGACCGGAACTCATGATCCATGAAGACAATCAGTCGTGTATCAAGATGACGAAGAACCCAGTCAACCACGGCCGTGCCAAGCACATTGATATCAAGTACCATCACATCCGTGATGAGGTCAAGCGCGGTGAAGTGAAGCTCAAGTACTGTGAAACTGCGGTGATGTTAGCGGACATCATGACGAAGGGACTTCACGGGCCACGCCACAAGGAGATGACGGCGACTCTCGGGATTCGTGAGCATTCGGATTGAGGGGGCGTGTTGACGGTCATCGGTTTTCTACCAGTATTGGTAGAAACGTAACCAATCCGAACCGCCTGTTCAGCTTAGTATTTACGACGTAGTTCTTACGGTAATTACCATAGTTGATTAGACGCGTAGGATGATGAGACGCTTCACATGATTTATATGTACACCACATATAAATCATGTAGTAAGTAGTAAGCCCCGATAATCAATAACTTTCGAATCTTCCAACTATTGGGCAAGTGTTTTCTGCTCTACTCTCTTCGGTCTCTCCGCTCCGTTTGCTCCGCTTTCCTCGCTCCGATCTACAATGCAACAGAGATAGAGTAGATTAGTAGCAAAAATAAATGCTGCCTAGTGGTGCAAAACCATAGGCCGCATCAACCTAGCGACTGATAGAGCCTGCTCATCTTTTTTCTATCAGATGCATAGATGATATGTTAAGCCTATTGCATATGAGAACGATTTTATCACAAAATTTTGCAGGAGAACAACATGAAAAATCAAGCATAGACTACCACAAATGCGTAGTTTATAACCGAACGCATGGGCCGTCACTCCCGTGCCATACCTTCAACAGTATGTGTGTCTCCAAAACGTGCAAACCTGACGATTGTTCTCCAACACGTAACGTGGCAAACGGTTCAAAAGCATGATTGCTGCATCGGTGTACAGGTGACGCGTTATGTCTAAGTCAGATTTTACACTGCACGACATTAAAATTGTCTGGGGAATTCGCTGAAATATGCATTGGGAAAGAGGAGACCTAAAACGTGAGAGGTTCACTGCCAAACCTTTGATCATGTCTTATGTCCAAATTTTACATGTGGGCGTCACCTTGACATTTTTTAATCGCATGAAAGTAGTGCTCGTACTCATGAGTACTGCTAAGTAGCAAATAAGGAGTCCCAATTTATGTATTCGAAATGTAGACTGCAACGTTATGGATGTTTGACAATCTATCTCACATTATAATATTAGGGTTAGGCCTTATTGAGGGTTACCGGTACAATCCGAACCTAGCGCGTAGTTCTTACGAGATAGTTTTTACATCGGTAATTACCTCAGAGATGATTAGACGCGTAGGATGATTGGACGCGTGTAAATCAGGTTGATTAGATGCACCATGTGATTGGATGCAGTCTAGGGTAGGCAGAAGTTAAGACCTATAAATCAATCACTTTCGAATCCTCCCTCAAGTGAGCAAGTGTTCTCTGCTTCGTTCTCTCCGGTCTCTCCGCTTCGTTTTCTCTTCGCCTCGCGCTCAAATTGCACCAGGTTATGAGCCCAAGCGCCATGTCATCCAACAACACCTCGGCCAGTGTCTCCATCGATAAGTTCGATGGGGACAACTACTCAACCTGGTGTCGCTACATGCGCGGCATGTTTCTGACGAAGTCAGTCTGGTACGTCGTGAACCGCAAAACGTCTCCAACCTTCACCGACACGCGAGCTTCAGACGAGTACGTCAAGGCGAGCAACATCGCGTTCGGGTTGATGTTGCTCCACATGGACGCCGACTACCACCATGTGGTCGACAACTGTGAAGAAGCATGGACAGCGTGGTCGCGGTTGAAGATGCTCTATGGCGGGTCGCAGAAGGCGGGACGCATCTACCTCAAGCGCCAGCTGTTCAGCATCAAGATGGCGGAAGGTGCCAACGTCTTGCACCATTGCAACGAAGTCTTGAACATCGGCGCCAAGCTCAGCAGCATCGGTGCCAAGATGGAAGACGAAGACATTGCGATCTGCTTGCTGCTAAGTCTCCCGAAGAGTTTCGAGAACGTGGTTCTGAACTTGGAGATGAGCAATGCAGAGCTGCGCACGCAAGATGTGGTCAAGGTGCTGACTAACGAGCACATCAAGCGACAAGGCGAGAAGATGACAACGGCAACGACAACGGTGAAGACTGAAGATGCGACAAAGGCATTCAGTACCGAGCGCAAGCCCTACCAATGCACATACTGCGGCAAGGTGGGGCACACGGCAGAGCGTTGCTGGACGAAGCAAAAGGATGAAAGTCGAGGAGCCCAACGCGGCGGCAATGGTCGTGGACGCGGGGCAAACAATGTCCAGTGGCGACATTATGATGAAGGCAACAGCTACGATCGAGTGGCGTTTGCAGTTTCGTTCGAATGCGGAGTTTCGACGAACAAGAATGGGCCAGGAATGTGGGCCGTTGACAGCGGGGCAACACATCACATCTGCCACGACAAGTTCAAGTTTGCAAGCTTGGTCGAAGGCAATGATGGCGAGATCCTGGTGGCTGATGGCAACAAGGCGGCCATCAAAGGTGTGGGGACCATCGTGGAAAAGGTGATTCTGCCAAACGGGGAAGAGCGCGAGATCGAGATCAAGAACGCGCTCTATGTGCCCAGCATGAGCAAAAATCTTCTCTCGGTGCCGCAGATTAACAAGCACGGCAACTTCCAAGTGGTGTTTGACGGGGATACGATGTACGTCGCTCGCAAGGATTCCAATCAAGTGGTGGCAGCTGCGGATCTTGTAGACGGACTCTACTGGCTTCGCACGACGCAGCGATCGGCCAATGCGACATCACTCAGCAACGCTGTTGATCTACATGCGCGAATGGGCCATGCTCCAGTCGACGTGCTTCGCAGGATGGTGACAAGCCACATGATCAAGGACGCTCACATCCCTTCCAAGCCGAATGGATCAAGTGTGTGTCGAGGATGCCAAGAAGGGAAGATGGTCCAAAAACCATTCCCGAGCAACCGTGACAAGCGCACCTACAACACCTTCGAGATGCTCCACTTCGACATCTGCGGACCCATGGAAGAAAAATCTCTGGGTGGCAGCAAGTATCTGCTGCTGATCGTGGATGAAGCCAGCGGATGCATGAAGGGTTTTTGTCTGCATTCCAAGTCAGAGAGCGAAGAGTGCATCAAGAAGTACATCACGATGATACAGACGCAGTTCAACAAGAAGGTCAAATTTGTGCGACACGATGGAGCCCGCGAGTTTGCGACGAACTCGCTTCAAGATTTCTACGAAGTCGAAGGCATCGAGCAACAAACCACGGTGCCATACGCACATCAAGCCAATGGAACTGCTGAACGCGCGATTCGAACTATCGTCACCATCGGTCGTAGCATGCTCCATCATGCCAAGTTGGACAAGTGCTTCTGGGCTGAAGCGGCAATGACGGCCGTCTATGTGAAGAACCGTTTGCCGTCACCCAAGATTCCACACAAGACACCGTTCGAGATTGTCTACAATTCTAAGCCAAGTGTCAAGCACATGCGCGTTTTTGGGTGCCAAGCATACATCTTGACCCCGAAGGAGAAACGACTCAAGTGGGATCCCAAGGCCCGGGCTGGATTGTTTTTGGGCTACGAAGAAGTGTCCAAGGCGTATCGAGTTTACGACATCGAAGCGGGGCAGGTGATGATAAGTCGCGATGTCAACTTCGATGAGTCGGCCTTTGGAATGTCGATGCTGATTTCCGATGACGATGTTGATGGCCTGGACTTCGAATCGATCGATCTTGATGATGAAGAACCGCGTCCGAGACACTTCAAACAAACAGGAAAGCGCAAGGCCCAACCCAGTCACGACAATGACGACGCAAGCATGCCCCGAGCAGTGCGCCAACGACCCGGATTGGAAGAGTCAAGTGCGCCGGATGACCTCTCTTCACGTCGAGCCAACGAAGATGAAGAAAGGAAGTCGGAGGAACAACATGACACACCGACTTCCTCCGCGTTTTGGCATGCGAGTGCAAACGCCGTCGAAGCAGCGGTCGATTTTTCGGAGCCGTCGACATTTGAAGAAGCAGTGTCTGGCCCGGACCAAGTACACTGGCGCAAGGCAATTGATGCGGAGCTCGATTCGATGAAGCTTCGCGGTGTCTTTCGTGCGGCCAAGTTACCCAGCGGACAAAGCGCCATTGGCACAAAGTGGGTCTTCAAGATCAAGCGCAAGGCGGATGGGTCGATCGAGAAATACAAGGCACGACTTGTGGCCAAGGGTTTTCGCCAAAAGTATGGCATCGACTACACGGAGACGTTCTCGCCCGTGGTCAAGTATGTGACGCTGCGAATGGTCATCGCCATTACCAAGCACTTTGGATGGCCCCTCGACCAGCTCGATGTGGTGACTGCGTTCCTGTATGGAGTGATGAAGGAGAAGGTGTTCTGCGCTGTTCCGGAAGGCGTCAAGATGGAAGGTGATTTCGACTGTCTCGAGCTGATCAAGGCGATCTACGGTCTCAAGCAAGCCTCGCGTGTTTGGAACGAGACCTTCGACGAGTTCATACGCTCGATTGGTTTTAAAGCGTCGGGATTCGATCCATGTCTCTACATCATGACTTCGGAAGGCCATTGTGTTTTTGTGCTGGTCTACGTGGACGATGTCTTGGTGACTGGAAGCTCGCTCGAGATGATTGCGCGCACCAAGAACGACCTCAAGACACGCTTCGAGATGACGGACAGCGGCAAGTGTGCGTTTGTTCTTGGGATCGAGCTTTTGGACGGTGAAGATGGCAGCGTGACTATGTGCCAGCGCCGTTATGTCGACGATGTCCTCAAGCGCTTTGGAATGGATGAGTGCAAGGCTGTGGCAAGTCCGGTGGACGTCAGCTCTCGACTGGTTCCAAGCAACTCTGCAAGCAAGGTGGATGTCCCATTCCGTGAAGCAGTGGGTGCTTTGATGCATCTGACGACTGCAACGCGACCGGACATCGCCTATGCTATAAGCTTTGTGTCACGGTTCATGGAGAAACCCCAAGAAGAACACTGGGTTGCAGTCAAGCGCATCTTCCGCTACCTACAAGGCACCAAGATGCATGGAATCTGCTACAAGCCAAGTGCGAAGATCGACTTTCGTGGCTATTCAGATGCAGACTGGGCCGGTGACCTTGCTGATCGCAAATCGACGTCCGGCTACGTCTTCATGCTATTGGGTGCTCCGGTGAGTTGGGGCAGCAAGAAACAGCCAAGTGTGTCACTGTCTACAAGCGAAGCGGAGTACATCGCGCTCAGCCTGGCGATCCAAGAAGGCAAGTGGATCAATCGCTTGCTGTGCGAGATCATGGCGGCTGCAAACGAAGAAGGACCCGAGCTCGTCATCCGTGAAGACAACCAGTCGTGCATCAAGATGACGAAGAATCCGGTCAACCACGGCCGCGCTAAACACATCGACATCAAGTACCATCACATCCGTGATGAAGTCAAGCGCGGCAAAGTGAAGCTTGAATACTGCGAGACGACGTTGATGTTGGCGGACATCATGACGAAGGGACTTCACGGACCGCGTCACAAGGACTTGACGGCGGCGCTTGGCATCCGTGCGTGTTCGGATTGAGGGGGCGTATTGAGGGTTACCGGTACAATCCGAACCTAGCGCGTAGTTCTTACGAGATAGTTTTTACATCGGTAATTACCTCAGAGATGATTAGACGCGTAGGATGATTGGACGCGTGTAAATCAGGTTGATTAGATGCACCATGTGATTGGATGCAGTCGAGGGTAGGCAGAAGTTAAGACCTATAAATCAATCACTTTCGAATCCTCCCTCAAGTGAGCAAGTGTTCTCTGCTTCGTTCTCTCCGGTCTCTCCGCTTCGTTTTCTCTTCGCCTCGCGCTCAAATTGCAACAGGCCTGTTATTATTGATGCCACAGTTACTTTTAGGGTGACCTTTGTTGAATTGTAGATCGGAGCGAGGAAAGCGGAGCAAACGGAGCGGAGAGACCGAAGAGAGTAGAGCAGAAAACACTTGCCCAATAGTTGGAAGATTCGAAAGTGATTGATTATCGGGGCTTACTACTTACTACATGATTTATATGTGGTGTACATATAAATCATGTGAAGCGTCTCATCATCCTACGCGTCTAATCAACTATGGTAATTACCGTAAGAACTACGTCGTAAATACTAAGCTGAACAGGCGGTTCGGATTGGATCGGTCACGGTTACCAATACTGGTAGAAAACCGATGACCGTCAACACGCCCCCTCAATCCGAATGCTCACGAATCCCGAGAGCCGTCGTCATCTCCTTGTGGCGTGGTCCATGAAGTCCCTTCGTCATGATGTCCGCTAACATCACCGCAGTTTCACAGTACTTGAGCTTCACTTCACCGCGCTTGACCTCATCACGGATGTGATGGTACTTGATATCAATGTGCTTGGCACGGCCGTGGTTGACTGGGTTCTTCGTCATCTTGATACATGACTGATTGTCTTCATGAATCATGAGTTCCGGTCCTTCTTCATTGGCAGCCATCACGATCTCACAAAGCAGACGATGAATCCACTTGCCCTCTTGAATCGCCAAGCTGAGTGCGATGTATTCGGCTTCACTCGTGGACAACGAAACACTTGGCTGCTTCTTGCTGCCCCAACTGACTGGCGCACCGAGTAGCATGAACGTGTACCCCGATGTTGACTTGCGGTCGGTAAGATCACCAGCCCAATCCGCATCCGAATATCCACGGAAGTCGATCCTTGCACTTGGCTTGTAGCAAATTCCATGCGTCTTGGTGCCTTGTAGGTAGCGAAAGATACGCTTAACTGCAACCCAGTGTTCTTCTTGGGGATTTTCCATGAACCGCGACACATAGCCCACAGCAAACGCAATGTCCGGACGCGTTGCAGTGGTCAGGTGCATCAACGCACCAACAGCTTCGCAAAAAGGAGCATCGACCTTGGTAGTTGCATCACTTGAAGCAAGTCGAGAGCTCATGTCGACTGGACTTGCGACTGCCTTGCAATCATCCATGCCAAAGCGCTTGAGGATATCATCGACATACCGACGCTGACATAGTGTCACACTGCCATCTTCACCGTCCAAAAGCTCGATCCCAAGAACAAACGCACACTTGCCGCTGTCCGTCATTTCGAACCGCGTCTTCAGGTCGTTCTTGGTTTGTGCAATCAGCTCGAGCGAGCTTCCAGTCACCAAGACGTCGTCCACGTAGACCAGTATAAACACGCAATGGCCGTCCGAAGTCTTGATGTAGAGACATGGGTCGAAGTCCGATACTTGAAATCCGATGGAGCACACATACTCGTCGAACGTCTCGTTCCACACTCGCGACGCTTGCTTGAGGCCGTAAATTGACCTCACCAATTCCAGGCAATCGAACGTACTGTCAAGTTCGACGCCTTCAGGAATCACGCAGAACACTTGTTCCTTCATGACGCCATACAGGAAAGCTGTCACCACATCAAGCTGGTCGATGGGCCATCCAAAATGCTTGGAAATTGCGATCACCATTTGCAGCGTCACGTACTTGACCACAGGCGAAAACGTCTCCGTGTAGTCGATGCCATACTTTTGGCGGAAACCCTTGGCCACAAGTCGTGCCTTGTACTTCTCGATTGACCCATCCGCCTTGCGCTTGATCTTGAACACCCATTTTGTGCCAATGGCGCGTTGTCCGTTGGGCAGCTTGGCTGCACGAAACACACCGCGAAGTCGCATTGACTCGAGCTCTGCATGAATTGCTTTTCTCCAGTGCACTTGGTCAGGGCCGCTTACTGCTGCTTCAAATGTTGAGGGTTCTGATAAGTCCACTGCTGCTTCAACGGCATTTGCACTCGCACGCCAAAACACAGGCGGTGTTGAATCACCAGAATCCTTCGTTTCTTCGTCTTCTTCTTGTCGTGACGAGTTGTTTTCCGGCGCGCTTGACTCTTCTAGTCCTGGTCGTTGACGCACTGCACGCGGTCGTGGAGCTGCTGTATCTTCATCATTGAGTCGGTTCTTGCGCTTGCCTGTTTGCTTGTACTCCATTTGACGCAGCTCTTCGTCATCAAGATCCAGCAATTCGAAGTCCAGGTCATCGACATCTTCATCAGTGATCGGCACTTGAAGTCCAAAGGTGGACTCGTCGAAGTTGACATCGCGGCTGATAACCACCTGCCCCGCCTCGATGTCATAAACACGATATGCCTTCGAAACTTCTTCGTAGCCCACGAATATGCCAGCGCGAGCCTTTGGATCCCACTTGAGTCGATTCTCTTTAGGCGTCAGTATGTATGTCTGACACCCGAATGTTCGCATGTGCTTGACGCTTGGTTTCAAGTTGTAGACGATCTCAAACGGGGTCTTGTGCACGACTTTAGGTGACGGCAGTCGATTCTTGACGTAGATGGCCGTCATCGCTGCTTCGGCCCAGAAACACTTGTCCAGTTTGGCATGATGAAGCATGCTGCGGCCGATCGTGACAATAGTCCTAATGGCACGCTCTGCTGTTCCGTTTGTTTGATGTGCATACGGCACCGTTGTCTGCTGTTCAATGCCTTCGTCTTCGTAGAACAGTTGAAGTGAGTTGGTTGCAAACTCGCGAGCTCCGTCGTGTCGCACGAACTTGACCTTCTTACAGAATTGCGTCTGTACCATGGTGATGTATTTCCGGATGTAGTCTTCACTCTCGGACTTCACTCGTAGACAAAAGCCCTTCATGCATCCACTGGCTTCGTCGATGATCAGCAGCAAATATTTGCTGCCACCGAGCGAATCCTTTTCCATGGGCCCGCAGATGTCCAGATGAAGTAGCTCAAACGTATCGTAGCTGCGCTTGTCTCGGTTGCTTGGAAATGGTTTTTGGACCATTTTCCCTTGTTGACATCCTCGACATGTAGTTGCTCCACCCGACTTGAGAGGGACTCGCACATCCTTGATCATGTTGGTCGCGATCATCTTGCGAAGTACATCGACTGGAGCATGACCCATTCTCGCATGTCGATCGGCACAACTGGTTCCACTTGTTGTCACATTCGCTGATCGTTGAGTCGTCCGAAGCCAGTAGAGTCCATCCACGAGATCCGCTGTCGCCACCACTTGCTGTGAGTTCTTGAGAGTCACATACATCTTGGACCCGTCAAACACGACTTGAAACTTGCCATGGCTGTTAATCTGTGGCACCGAGAGCAGGTTCTTGCTCATACTTGGAACATATAGCGCGTTCTTGATTTCGATCTCACGCTCTTCACCGTTGGGCAGAACCACCTTTTCCATGATGGTTCCCACACCCTTGATGGCCACCTTGTTGCCATCAGCCACCAAGAGTTCGCCCTCATTGCGCTCTGCCAAACTTGCGAACTTGGTCTTGTCGTGGCAAATGTGGTGCGTTGCACCACTGTCGACGGCCCACATTCCAGACACGTCCTTGCTCGTCGAAACTCCACATTCGAACGAGACTGCAAACGCCACTCGATCGTAGCCATTGCCTTCATCATGATGTCCCCACTGGACATTGTTAGCCCCGCGTCCACGACCATTGCCGCCGCGTCGGGCTCCCCGACCTTCGTTCTTCTGCTTTGTCCAGCAACGATCCACCGTGTGTCCCACCTTGCCACAATACGTGCATTGGTAGGGCTCACGCTCGGCGCTGAATGCCTTGCTTGCATCTTCAGCCTTCACCGTAGTCGCTGTCGTTGTCCCTTTTTCTCCTTGACGCTTGGCATGCTCATTCGTCAGGACTCTCACCACATCTTGAGTGCGAAGCTCGGTGCTGCTCATTTCCATGTTGAGCACCACATTTTCGTAGCTCTTCGGAAGACTGAGTAGCAGACAAATTGCAACGTCTTCGTCTTCCATCTTCGCACCGATGCCGCTAAGCTTGGCGGAGATGTTGAGGACCTCGTTGCAGTGATGCATGACGTTCGCGCCTTCAGCCATCTTGATACTGAAAAGTTGTCGCTTGAGGTAGATGCGTCCTGCCTTCTGCGACCCACCGTACAGCGTCTTCAGACTTGTCCACGCAACCCAGGCTTCCTCGCAGTTGTCCAGCACATGATGGTAGTCCGCGTTCATGTGCAGCAGCATCATACCAAACGCGACGTTGCTTGCCTTGACGTAGTCATCGGACGCTCGCGGGTCGGTGAAAGTCGGAGTCACTTCACGGTTGACAACGTGCCAGACGGACTTCGTCAAAAACACACCGCGCATGTACCGGCTCCACGTTGCGTAATTGTCTCCGTTGAACTTGTCAATGGAGGCGTTGCTGGTGGACGACATGGCGCTTGGGCTCATAACCTGTTGCATTGTAGATCGGAGCGAGGAAAGCGGAGCAAACGGAGCGGAGAGACCGAAGAGAGTAGAGCAGAAAACACTTGCCCAATAGTTGGAAGATTCGAAAGTGATTGATTATCGGGGCTTACTACTTACTACATGATTTATATGTGGTGTACATATAAATCATGTGAAGCGTCTCATCATCCTACGCGTCTAATCAACTATGGTAATTACCGTAAGAACTACGTCGTAAATACTAAGCTGAACAGGCGGTTCGGATTGGATCGGTCACGGTTACCAATACTGGTAGAAAACCGATGACCGTCAACAACCTTTTAAGCCAAAAAGATATAGAAGACAAAGCCAACCAGCACCTGTTTCTCTACTACACTGGCCTGAATTTGTCTGTATGCTCTGCTATCAAGCGTTTAAAATTGGTATCAGCACGATGGTGTAGCAACTGAATCAGCGATACTAGCCCGTCTTCTAGCATCGAACGGGTATAAAAATCAAGTACTCGCGACTTTTTTTTTAGATATCTACTCTACATTTTTTTTTAGGAAAGTGTTTGTACAGTGGTGTATTACAAATGCTATTATAGTTATCAAAGATAACAAAGCCCTTTTTAAAAATCAAATCTAAATACATGTATGATGCTCATACTCTTTATTTTACAATCTCTTCTGTGGTACGAGACACATCTATTCTGGTGTATCACTCACCAAAAAATTGTTTTGAGCATATAGCGTACTTCGAAGGTTCCTCAAAAACACATTCGAATAGCTGAATTAATCCTCTGATAATGTAAGAGCTTAAAACTCTGCTGTGTAGGTGACGTTTTAGTATAGATGCGATGTGTGTTGTCGATTGCGTACGAACAGAACGCCTAATTTCGCATAATCTTGTATGCATATGATCATCATTAAAACGATGATATGGCCCAAACTTCTATTGTTACACTAAACAAGAGCCTCGATTATTTTCACTAGAGCTATCCTAGCTATAAACAAGTAATCACAAGATCGCTCTGGATCTACTGCAAGAAAACAAAAAGTAATTCAACTGCTTCACATACTTTGCACAGTATGTTAAGAGCTAAGTTGTATTCACTCTCGAATTTATTATGAGTGCATCAGTAACAATCGGATTTATTGCATATACTGAATTGTTTAAAGGCTGGTGCTTTTGGAAGTGCATGAGGCACTGGTTTCGACTCCATAGATTCGACCCATGATAGGATATGTGTAAAATGTTCTTTTGGTATCTATCACAATAGGTCGTACAGCTGCTAGATGTATGGATAGTTCTCACTTGTAGATTGACAACTACTGATGAGGCCCCCGGGCGGGTCGCGAAACGTGTCTGGTGCGGGAATAAATCTAAGTGGTTTACTTTACTTAACTTCTACTTCCTAACAGGTGCTTATTGAGGGTTACCGGTACAATCCGAACCTAGCGCGTAGTTCTTACGAGATAGTTTTTACATCGGTAATTACCTCAGAGATGATTAGACGCGTAGGATGATTGGACGCGTGTAAATCAGGTTGATTAGATGCACCATGTGATTGGATGCAGTCTAGGGTAGGCAGAAGTTAAGACCTATAAATCAATCACTTTCGAATCCTCCCTCAAGTGAGCAAGTGTTCTCTGCTTCGTTCTCTCCGGTCTCTCCGCTTCGTTTTCTCTTCGCCTCGCGCTCAAGATACAACAGGTCATGAGCCCAAGCGCCATGTCGTCCAACAACACCTCGGCCAGTGTCTCCATCGATAAGTTCGATGGGGACAACTACTCAACCTGGTGTCGCTACATGCGCGGCGTGTTTCTGACGAAGTCAGTCTGGTACGTCGTGAACCGCGAAACGTCTCCAACCTTCACCGACACGCGAGCTTCCGACGAGTACGTCAAGGCGAGCAACATCGCGTTCGGGTTGATGTTGCTCCACATGGACGCCGACTACCACCATGTGGTCGACAACTGTGAAGAAGCATGGACAGCGTGGTCGCGGTTGAAGATGCTCTATGGCGGGTCGCAGAAGGCGGGACGCATCTACCTCAAGCGCCAGCTGTTCAGCATCAAGATGGCGGAAGGTGCCAACGTCTTGCACCATTGCAACGAAGTCTTGAACATCGGCGCCAAGCTCAGCAGCATCGGTGCCAAGATGGAAGACGAAGACATTGCGATCTGCTTGCTGCTAAGTCTCCCGAAGAGTTTCGAGAACGTGGTTCTGAACTTGGAGATGAGCAATGCAGAGCTGCGCACGCAAGATGTGGTCAAGGTGCTGACTAACGAGCACATCAAGCGACAAGGCGAGAAGATGACAACGGCAACGACAACGGTGAAGACTGAAGATGCGACAAAGGCATTCAGTACCGAGCGCAAGCCCTACCAATGCACATACTGCGGCAAGGTGGGGCACACGGCAGAGCGTTGCTGGACGAAGCAAAAGGATGAAAGTCGAGGAGCCCAACGCGGCGGCAATGGTCGTGGACGCGGGGCAAACAATGTCCAGTGGCGACATTATGATGAAGGCAACTGTAAGAAGTAGGAGTTAAGTAAAGTAAATGACTTGTATATTACCGCGCACCAGACGCGTTTCGGCCCCCCGCTGGGGGCCTCATCAGTGGTTTGTCAATCTACAAGTGAGAACTATCCATACGTCTAGCTGCCGTACGACCTATAATAATGCATAGAACCCTAAAGAACATTCTAGATATACCCTATCATGGGTCGAATCTCTGGAGTCGAATCCAGTGCATCATGCACTTACAACACTCCCCCTCGACGACATGAGATGCAGACCACTTTGGTATCGACCCGCCTGTAATCCTCACTGCTGTATCCGTGCACCATAGGAATCTTGATTGAGTCTTGCCCCTGCGCTCCAGCCAACCTCGATGATACCGAGCGTTCCAGGTATTCCAGCTCCCCCATCGTCCAGCACCATGTCACATCTTGACATCTCGTAGTCGTCGTTCGCCTTGCATGTAGTTTCCACTTCTTCTTGACCACAAATACACTTGTCACCACTTGACTTGACTCTTCCTTCGATAGCACTCGCGCATTCAGACCATCTCGCGTCACCACCCTTGCACAAACCCTTTTCGACTGCACGCGCACCGTCAACGATCCCTGTCGATGAATTCTTCGGCGCCTTACTCGTGCATCGAGCGCCTTCTCTGACGGGGTGTCCCTCGCACAAGTTGGTCCTTGGTGAGGTGTCTGCAGCGAGCACTTGGGCTCATAACCTGTAAGAAGTAGGAGTTAAGTAAAGTAAATGACTTGTATATTACCGCGCACCAGACGCGTTTCGGCCCCCCGCCGGGGGCCTCATCAGTGGTTTGTCAATCTACAAGTGAGAACTATCCATACGTCTAGCTGCCGTACGACCTATAATAATGCATAGAACCCTAAAGAACATTCTAGACATACCCTATCCTGGGTCGAATCTCTGGAGTCGAATCCAGTGCATCATGCACTTACAACAGCAGCAGCTACGATCGAGTGGCGTTTGCAGTTTCGTTCGAATGCGGAGTTTCGACGAACAAGAATGGACCAGGAATGTGGGCCGTTGACAGCGGGGCAACACATCACATCTGCCACGACAAGTTCAAGTTTGCAAGCTTGGTCGAAGGCAATGATGGCGAGATTGTTGTAAGTGCATGATGCACTGGATTCGACTCCAGAGATTCGACCCATGATAGGGTATGTCTAGAATGTTCTTTAGGGTTCTATGCATTATTATAGGTTGTACGGCAGCTAGAAGTATGGATAGTTCTCACTTGTAGATTGACAAACCACTGATGAGGCCCCCGGCGGGGGGCCGAAACGCGTCTGGTGCGCGGTAATATACAAGTCATTTACTTTACTTAACTCCCACTTCTTACAGGTTATGAGCCCAAGTGCTCGCTGCAGACACCTCACCAAGGACCAACTTGTGCGAGGGACACCCCGTCAGAGAAGGCGCTCGATGCACGAGTAAGGCGCCGAAGAATTCATCGACAGGGATCGTTGACGGTGCGCGTGCAGTCGAAAAGGGTTTGTGCAAGGGTGGTGACGCGAGATGGTCTGAATGCGCGAGTGCTATCGAAGGAAGAGTCAAGTCAAGTGGTGACAAGTGTATTTGTGGTCAAGAAGAAGTGGAAACTACATGCAAGGCGAACGACGACTACGAGATGTCAAGATGTGACATGGTGCTGGACGATGGGGGAGCTGGAATACCTGGAACGCTCGGTATCATCGAGGTTGGCTGGAGCGCAGGGGCAAGACTCAATCAAGATTCCTATGGTGCACGGATACAGCAGTGAGGATTACAGGCGGGTCGATACCAAAGTGGTCTGCATCTCATGTCGTCGAGGGGGAGTGTTGTAAGTGCATGATGCACTGGATTCGACTCCAGAGATTCGACCCATGATAGGGTATGTCTAGAATGTTCTTTAGGGTTCTATGCATTATTATAGGTCGTACGGCAGCTAGACGTATGGATAGTTCTCACTTGTAGATTGACAAACCACTGATGAGGCCCCCGGCGGGGGGCCGAAACGCGTCTGGTGCGCGGTAATATACAAGTCATATACTTTACTTAACTCCCACTTCTTACAGAGATCCTGGTGGCTGATGGCAACAACGCGGCTGTTGACGGTCATCGGTTTTCTACCAGTATTGGTAACCGTGACCGATCCAATCCGAACCGCCTGTTCAGCTTAGTATTTACGACGTAGTTCTTACGGTAATTACCATAGTTGATTAGACGCGTAGGATGATGAGACGCTTCACATGATTTATATGTACACCACATATAAATCATGTAGTAAGTAGTAAGCCCCGATAATCAATCACTTTCGAATCTTCCAACTATTGGGCAAGTGTTTTCTGCTCTACTCTCTTCGGTCTCTCCGCTCCGTTTGCTCCGCTTTCCTCGCTCCGATCTACAATGCAACAGGTTATGAGCCCAAGCGCCATGTCGTCCACCAGCAACGCCTCCATTGACAAGTTCAACGGAGACAATTACGCAACGTGGAGCCGGTACATGCGCGGTGTGTTTTTGACGAAGTCCGTCTGGCACGTTGTCAACCGTGAAGTGACTCCGACTTTCACCGACCCGCGAGCGTCCGATGACTACGTCAAGGCAAGCAACGTCGCGTTTGGTATGATGCTGCTGCACATGAACGCGGACTACCATCATGTGCTGGACAACTGCGAGGAAGCCTGGGTTGCGTGGACAAGTCTGAAGACGCTGTACGGTGGGTCGCAAAAGGCAGGACGCATCTACCTCAAGCGACAACTTTTCAGTATCAAGATGGCTGAAGGCGCGAACGTCATGCATCACTGCAACGAGGTCCTCAACATCTCCGCCAAGCTTAGCGGCATCGGTGCGAAGATGGAAGACGAAGACGTTGCAATTTGTCTGCTACTCAGTCTTCCGAAGAGCTACGAAAATGTGGTGCTCAACATGGAAATGAGCAGCACCGAGCTTCGCACTCAAGATGTGGTGAGAGTCCTGACGAATGAGCATGCCAAGCGTCAAGGAGAAAAAGGGACAACGACAGCGACTACGGTGAAGGCTGAAGATGCAAGCAAGGCATTCAGCGCCGAGCGTGAGCCCTACCAATGCACGTATTGTGGCAAGGTGGGACACACGGTGGATCGTTGCTGGACAAAGCAGAAGAACGAAGGTCGGGGAGCCCGACGCGGCGGCAATGGTCGTGGACGCGGGGGCTAACAATGTCCAGTGGGGACATCATGATGAAGGCAATGGCTACGATCGAGTGGCGTTTGCAGTCTCGTTCGAATGTGGAGTTTCGACGAGCAAGGACGTGTCTGGAATGTGGGCCGTCGACAGTGGTGCAACGCACCACATTTGCCACGACAAGACCAAGTTCGCAAGTTTGGCAGAGCGCAATGAGGGCGAACTCTTGGTGGCTGATGGCAACAAGGTGGCCATCAAGGGTGTGGGAACCATCATGGAAAAGGTGGTTCTGCCCAACGGTGAAGAGCGTGAGATCGAAATCAAGAACGCGCTATATGTTCCAAGTATGAGCAAGAACCTGCTCTCGGTGCCACAGATTAACAGCCATGGCAAGTTTCAAGTCGTGTTTGACGGGTCCAAGATGTATGTGACTCTCAAGAACTCACAGCAAGTGGTGGCGACAGCGGATCTCGTGGATGGACTCTACTGGCTTCGGACGACTCAACGATCAGCGAATGTGACAACAAGTGGAACCAGTTGTGCCGATCTACATGCGAGAATGGGTCATGCTCCAGTCGATGTACTTCGCAAGATGATCGCGACCAACATGATCAAGGATGTGCGAGTCCCTCTCAAGTCGGGTGGAGCAACTACATGTCGAGGATGTCAACAAGGGAAAATGGTCCAAAAACCATTTCCAAGCAACCGAGACAAGCGCAGCTACGATACGTTTGAGCTACTTCATCTGGACATCTGCGGGCCCATGGAAAAGGATTCGCTCGGTGGCAGCAAATATTTGCTGCTGATCATCGACGAAGCCAGTGGATGCATGAAGGGCTTTTGTCTACGAGTGAAGTCCGAGAGTGAAGACTACATCCGGAAATATATCACCATGGTACAGACGCAATTCTGTAAGAAGGTCAAGTTCGTGCGACACGACGGAGCTCGCGAGTTTGCAACCAACTCGCTTCAACTGTTCTACGAAGACGAAGGCATTGAACAGCAGACAACGGTGCCGTATGCACATCAAACAAACGGAACAGCAGAGCGTGCCATTAGGACTATTGTCACGATCGGCCGCAGCATGCTTCATCATGCCAAACTGGACAAGTGTTTCTGGGCCGAAGCAGCGATGACGGCCATCTACGTCAAGAATCGACTGCCGTCACCTAAAGTCGTGCACAAGACCCCGTTTGAGATCGTCTACAACTTGAAACCAAGCGTCAAGCACATGCGAACATTCGGGTGTCAGACATACATACTGACGCCTAAAGAGAATCGACTCAAGTGGGATCCAAAGGCTCGCGCTGGCATATTCGTGGGCTACGAAGAAGTTTCGAAGGCATATCGTGTTTATGACATCGAGGCGGGGCAGGTGGTGTTGCATTGTAGATCGGAGCGAGGAAAGCGGAGCAAACGGAGCGGAGAGACCGAAGAGAGTAGAGCAGAAAACACTTGCCCAATAGTTGGAAGATTCGAAAGTGATTGATTATCGGGGCTTACTACTTACTACATGATTTATATGTGGTGTACATATAAATCATGTGAAGCGTCTCATCATCCTACGCGTCTAATCAACTATGGTAATTACCGTAAGAACTACGTCGTAAATACTAAGCTGAACAGGCGGTTCGGATTGGATCGGTCACGGTTACCAATACTGGTAGAAAACCGATGACCGTCAACACGCCCCCTCAATCCGAATGCTCACGAATCCCGAGAGTCGCCGTCATCTCCTTGTGGCGTGGCCCGTGAAGTCCCTTCGTCATGATGTCCGCTAACATCACCGCAGTTTCACAGTACTTGAGCTTCACTTCACCGCGCTTGACCTCATCACGGATGTGATGGTACTTGATATCAATGTGCTTGGCACGGCCGTGGTTGACTGGGTTCTTCGTCATCTTGATACACGACTGATTGTCTTCATGGATCATGAGTTCCGGTCCTTCTTCATTGGCAGCCATCACGATCTCACAAAGCAGACGATGAATCCACTTGCCCTCTTGAATCGCCAAGCTGAGTGCGATGTATTCGGCTTCACTCGTGGACAACGAAACACTTGGCTGCTTCTTGCTGCCCCAACTGACTGGCGCACCGAGTAGCATGAACGTGTACCCCGATGTTGACTTGCGGTCGGTAAGATCACCAGCCCAATCCGCATCCGAATATCCACGGAAGTCGATCCTTGCACTTGGCTTGTAGCAAATTCCATGCGTCTTGGTGCCTTGTAGGTAGCGAAAGATACGCTTAACTGCAACCCAGTGTTCTTCTTGGGGATTTTCCATCAACCGCGACACATAGCCCACAGCAAACGCAATGTCCGGACGCGTTGCAGTGGTCAGGTGCATCAACGCACCAACAGCTTCGCGAAAAGGAGCATCGACCTTGGTAGTTGCATCACTTGAAGCAAGTCGAGAGCTCATGTCGACTGGACTTGCGACTGCCTTGCAATCATCCATGCCAAAGCGCTTGAGGATATCATCGACATACCGACGCTGACATAGTGTCACACTGCCATCTTCACCGTCCAAAGCTCGATCCCAAGAACAAACGCACACTTGCCGCTGTCCGTCATTTCGAACCGCGTCTTCAGGTCGTTCTTGGTTTGTGCAATCAGCTCGAGTGAGCTTCCAGTCACCAAGACGTCGTCCACGTAGACCAGTATAAACACGCAATGGCCGTCCGAAGTCTTGATGTAGAGACATGGGTCGAAGTCCGATACTTGAAATCCGATGGAGCACACATACTCGTCGAACGTCTCGTTCCACACTCGCGACGCTTGCTTGAGGCCGTAAATTGACTTCACCAATTCCAGGCAGTCGAACGTACTGTCAAGTTCGACGCCTTCAGGAATCACGCAGAACACTTGTTCCTTCATGACGCCATACAGGAAAGCTGTCACCACATCAAGCTGGTCGATGGGCCATCCAAAATGCTTGGAAATTGCGATCACCATTCGCAGCGTCACATACTTGACCACAGGCGAAAACGTCTCCGTGTAGTCGATGCCATACTTTTGGCGGAAACCCTTGGCCACAAGTCGTGCCTTGTACTTCTCGATTGACCCATCCGCCTTGCGCTTGATCTTGAACACCCATTTTGTGCCAATGGCGCGTTGTCCGTTGGGCAGCTTGGCTGCACGAAACACACCGCGAAGTTATTGAGGGTTACCGGTACAATCCGAACCTAGCGCGTAGTTCTTACGAGATAGTTTTTACATCGATAATTACCTCAGAGATGATTAGACGCGTAGGATGATTGGACGCGTGTAAATCAGGTTGATTAGATGCACCATGTGATTGGATGCAGTCTAGGGTAGGCAGAAGTTAAGACCTATAAATCAATCACTTTCGAATCCTCCCTCAAGTGAGCAAGTGTTCTCTGCTTCGTTCTCTCCGGTCTCTCCGCTTCGTTTTCTCTTCGCCTCGCGCTCAAGTTAAAACAGGTTATGAGCCCAAGCGCCATGTCGTCCAACAACACCTCGGCCAGTGTCTCCATCGATAAGTTCGATGGGGACAACTACTCAACCTGGTGTCGCTACATGCGCGGCGTGTTTCTGACGAAGTCAGTCTGGTACGTCGTGAACCGCGAAACGTCTCCAACCTTCACCGACACTGTTGCATGGTAGATCGGAGCGAGGAAAGCGGAGCAAACGGAGCGGAGAGACCGAAGAGAGTAGAGCAGAAAACACTTGCCCAATAGTTGGAAGATTCGAAAGTGATTGATTATCGGGGCTTACTACTTACTACATGATTTATATGTGGTGTACATATAAATCATGTGAAGCGTCTCATCATCCTACGCGTCTAATCAACTATGGTAATTACCGTAAGAACTACGTCGTAAATACTAAGCTGAACAGGCGGTTCGGATTGGATCGGTCACGGTTACCAATACTGGTAGAAAACCGATGACCGTCAACACGCCCCCTCAATCCGAATGCTCACGAATCCCGAGAGTCGCCGTCATCTCCTTGTGGCGTGGCCCGTGAAGTCCCTTCGTCATGATGTCCGCTAACGTCACCGCAGTTTCACAGTACTTGAGCTTCACTTCACCGCGCTTGACCTCATCACGGATGTGATGGTACTTGATATCAATGTGCTTGGCACGGCCGTGGTTGACTGGGTTCTTCGTCATCTTGATACACGACTGATTGTCTTCATGGATCATGAGTTCCGGTCCTTCTTCATTGGCAGCCATCACGATCTCACAAAGCAGACGATGAATCCACTTGCCCTCTTGAATCGCCAAGCTGAGTGCGATGTATTCGGCTTCACTCGTGGACAACGAAACACTTGGCTGCTTCTTGCTGCCCCAACTGACTGGCGCACCGAGTAGCATGAACGTGTACCCCGATGTTGACTTGCGGTCGGTAAGATCACCAGCCCAATCCGCATCCGAATATCCACGGAAGTCGATCCTTGCACTTGGCTTGTAGCAAATTCCATGCGTCTTGGTGCCTTGTAGGTAGCGAAAGATACGCTTAACTGCAACCCAGTGTTCTTCTTGGGGATTTTCCATGAACCGCGACACATAGCCCACAGCAAACGCAATGTCCGGACGCGTTGCAGTGGTCAGGTGCATCAACGCACCAACAGCTTCGCGAAAAGGAGCATCGACCTTGGTAGTTGCATCACTTGAAGCAAGTCGAGAGCTCATGTCGACTGGACTTGCGACTGCCTTGCAATCATCCATGCCAAAGCGCTTGAGGATATCATCGACATACCGACGCTGACATAGTGTCACACTGCCATCTTCACCGTCCAAAAGCTCGATCCCAAGAACAAACGCACACTTGCCGCTGTCCGTCATTTCGAACCGCGTCTTCAGGTCGTTCTTGGTTTGTGCAATCAGCTCGAGCGAGCTTCCAGTCACCAAGACGTCGTCCACGTAGACCAGTATAAACACGCAATGGCCGTCCGAAGTCTTGATGTAGAGACATGGGTCGAAGCCTGATACCTGAAATCCAATGGAGCACACATACTCGTCGAACGTCTCGTTCCACACTCGCGACGCTTGCTTCAGGCCGTAAATTGCCTTCACCAATTCCAGGCAGTCGAACGTACTGTCAAGTTCGACGCCTTCAGGAATCACGCAGAACACTTGTTCCTTCATGACGCCATACAGGAAAGCTGTCACCACATCAAGCTGGTCGATGGGCCATCCAAAATGCTTGGAAATTGCGATCACCATTCGCAGCGTCACATGCTTGACCACGGGCGAAAACGTCTCCGTGTAGTCGATTCCATACTTTGAGCGAAAGCCCTTTGCCGCGAGACGTGCCTTGTACTTCTCGATGGACCCATCCGCCTTGCGCTTGATCTTGAACACCCATTTTGTGCCAATGGCGCGTTGTCCGTTGGGCAGCTTGGCTGCACGAAACACACCGCGAAGTCGCATTGACTCGAGCTCTGCATGAATTGCTTTTCTCCAGTGCACTTGGTCAGGGCCGCTTACTGCTGCTTCAAATGTTGAGGGTTCTGATAAGTCCACTGCTGCTTCAACGGCATTTGCACTCGCACGCCAAAACACAGGCGGTGTTGAATCACCAGAATCCTTCGTTTCTTCGTCTTCTTCTTGTCGTGACGAGTTGTTTTCCGGCGCGCTTGACTCTTCTAGTCCTGGTCGTTGACGCACTGCACGCGGTCGTGGAGCTGCTGTATCTTCATCATTGAGTCGGTTCTTGCGCTTGCCTGTTTGCTTGTACTCCATTTGACGCAGCTCTTCGTCATCAAGATCCAGCAATTCGAAGTCCAGGTCATCGATATCTTCATCAGTGATCGGCACTTGAAGTCCAAAGGTGGACTCGTCGAAGTTGACATCGCGGCTGATAACCACCTGCCCCGCCTCGATGTCATAAACACGATATGCCTTCGAAACTTCTTCGTAGCCCACGAATATGCCAGCGCGAGCCTTTGGATCCCACTTGAGTCGATTCTCTTTAGGCGTCAGTATGTATGTCTGACACCCGAATGTTCGCATGTGCTTGACGCTTGGTTTCAAGTTGTAGACGATCTCAAACGGGGTCTTGTGCACGACTTTAGGTGACGGCAGTCGATTCTTGACGTAGATGGCCGTCATCGCTGCTTCGGCCCAGAAACACTTGTCCAGTTTGGCATGATGAAGCATGCTGCGGCCGATCGTGACAATAGTCCTAATGGCACGCTCTGCTGTTCCGTTTGTTTGATGTGCATACGGCACCGTTGTCTGCTGTTCAATGCCTTCGTCTTCGTAGAACAGTTGAAGCGAGTTGGTTGCAAACTCGCGAGCTCCGTCGTGTCGCACGAACTTGACCTTCTTACAGAATTGCGTCTGTACCATGGTGATATATTTCCGGATGTAGTCTTCACTCTCGGACTTCACTCGTAGACAAAAGCCCTTCATGCATCCACTGGCTTCGTCGATGATCAGCAGCAAATATTTGCTGCCACCGAGCGAATCCTTTTCCATGGGCCCCGCAGATGTCCAGATGAAGTAGCTCAAACGTATCGTAGCTGCGCTTGTCTCGGTTGCTTGGAAATGGTTTTTGGACCATTTTCCCTTGTTGACATCCTCGACATGTAGTTGCTCCACCCGACTTGAGAGGGACTCGCACATCCTTGATCATGTTGGTCGCGATCATCTTGCGAAGTACATCGACTGGAGCATGACCCATTCTCGCATGTAGATCGGCACAACTGGTTCCACTTGTTGTCACATTCGCTGATCGTTGAGTCGTCCGAAGCCAGTAGAGTCCATCCACGAGATCCGCTGTCGCCACCACTTGCTGTGAGTTCTTGAGAGTCACATACATCTTGGACCCGTCAAACACGACTTGAAACTTGCCATGGCTGTTAATCTGTGGCACCGAGAGCAGGTTCTTGCTCATACTTGGAACATATAGCGCGTTCTTGATTTCGATCTCACGCTCTTCACCGTTGGGCAGAACCACCTTTTCCATGATGGTTCCCACACCCTTGATGGCCACCTTGTTGCCATCAGCCACCAAGAGTTCGCCCTCATTGCGCTCTGCCAAACTTGCGAACTTGGTCTTGTCGTGGCAAATGTGGTGCGTTGCACCACTGTCGACGGCCCACATTCCAGACACGTCCTTGCTCGTCGAAACTCCACATTCGAACGAGACTGCAAACGCCACTCGATCGTAGCCATTGCCTTCATCATGATGTCCCCACTGGACATTGTTAGCCCCGCGTCCACGACCATTGCCGCCGCGTCGGGCTCCCCGACCTTCGTTCTTCTGCTTTGTCCAGCAACGATCCACCGTGTGTCCCACCTTGCCACAATACGTGCATTGGTAGGGCTCACGCTCGGCGCTGAATGCCTTGCTTGCATCTTCAGCCTTCACCGTAGTCGCTGTCGTTGTCCCTTTTTCTCCTTGACGCTTGGCATGCTCATTCGTCAGGACTCTCACCACATCTTGAGTGCGAAGCTCGGTGCTGCTCATTTCCATGTTGAGCACCACATTTTCATAGCTCTTCGGAAGACTGAGTAGCAGACAAATTGCAACGTCTTCGTCTTCCATCTTCGCACCGATGCCGCTAAGCTTGGCGGAGATGTTGAGGACCTCGTTGCAGTGATGCATGACGTTCGCGCCTTCAGCCATCTTGATACTGAAAAGTTGTCGCTTGAGGTAGATGCGTCCTGCCTTCTGCGACCCACCGTACAGCGTCTTTAGACTTGTCCACGCAACCCAGGCTTCCTCGCAGTTGTCCAGCACATGATGGTAGTCCGCGTTCATGTGCAGCAGCATCATACCAAACGCGACGTTGCTTGCCTTGACGTAGTCATCGGACGCTCGCGGGTCGGTGAAAGTCGGAGTCACTTCACGGTTGACAACGTGCCAGACGGACTTCGTCAAAAACACACCGCGCATGTACCGGCTCCACGTTGCGTAATTGTCTCCGTTGAACTTGTCAATGGAGGCGTTGCTGGTGGACGACATGGCGCTTGGGCTCATAACCTGTTGCATGGTAGATCGGAGCGAGGAAAGCGGAGCAAACGGAGCGGAGAGACCGAAGAGAGTAGAGCAGAAAACACTTGCCCAATAGTTGGAAGATTCGAAAGTGATTGATTATCGGGGCTTACTACTTACTACATGATTTATATGTGGTGTACATATAAATCATGTGAAGCGTCTCATCATCCTACGCGTCTAATCAACTATGGTAATTACCGTAAGAACTACGTCGTAAATACTAAGCTGAACAGGCGGTTCGGATTGGATCGGTCACGGTTACCAATACTGGTAGAAAACCGATGACCGTCAACAGACACGCGAGCTTCCGACGAGTACGTAAAGGCGAGCAACATCGCGTTCGGGTTGATGTTGCTCCACATGGACGCCGACTACCACCATGTGGTCGACAACTGTGAAGAAGCATGGACAGCGTGGTCGCGGTTGAAGATGCTCTATGGTGGGTCGCAGAAGGCGGGACGCATCTACCTCAAGCGCCAGCTGTTCAGCATCAAGATGGCGGAAGGTGCCAACGTCTTGCACCATTGCAACGAAGTCTTGAACATCGGCGCCAAGCTCAGCAGCATCGGTGCCAAGATGGAAGACGAAGACATTGCGATCTGCTTGCTGCTCAGTCTCCCGAAGAGTTTCGAGAACGTGGTTCTGAACTTGGAGATGAGCAATGCAGAGCTGCGCACGCAAGATGTGGTCAAGGTGCTGACTAACGAGCACATCAAGCGACAAGGCGAGAAGATGACAACGGCAACGACAACGGTGAAGACTGAAGATGCGACAAAGGCATTCAGTACCGAGCGCAAGCCCTACCAATGCACATACTGCGGCAAGGTGGGGCACACGGCAGAGCGTTGCTGGACGAAGCAAAAGGATGAAAGTCGAGGAGCCCAACGCGGCGGCAATGGTCGTGGACGCGGGGCAAACAATGTCCAGTGGCGACATTATGATGAAGGCAACAGCTACGATCGAGTGGCGTTTGCAGTTTCGTTCGAATGCGGAGTTTCGACGAACAAGAATGGACCAGGAATGTGGGCCGTTGACAGCGGGGCAACACATCACATCTGCCACGACAAGTTCAAGTTTGCAAGTTTGGTCGAAGGCAATGATGGCGAGATCCTGGTGGCTGATGGCAACAAGGTGGTCATCAAAGGTGTGGGGACCATCGTGGAAAAGGTGATTCTGCCAAACGGGGAAGAGCGCGAGATCGAGATCAAGAACGCGCTCTATGTGCCCAGCATGAGCAAAAATCTGCTCTCGGTGCCGCAGATTAACAAGCACGGCAACTTCCAAGTGGTGTTTGACGGGGATACGATGTACGTCGCTCGCAAGGATTCCAATCAAGTGGTGGCAGCTGCGGATCTGGTAGACGGACTCTACTGGCTTCGCACGACGCAGCGATCGGCCAATGCGACATCACTCAGCAACGCTGTTGATCTACATGCGCGAATGGGCCATGCTCCAGTCGACGTGCTTCGCAGGATGGTGACAAGCCACATGATCAAGGACGCTCACATCCCTTCCAAGCCGAATGGATCAAGTGTGTGTCGAGGATGCCAAGAAGGGAAGATGGTCCAAAAACCATTCCCGAGCAACCGTGACAAGCGCACCTACAACACCTTCGAGATGCTCCACTTCGACATCTGCGGACCCATGGAAGAAAAATCTCTGGGTGGCAGCAAGTATCTGCTGCTGATCGTGGATGAAGCCAGCGGATGCATGAAGGGTTTTTGTCTGCATTCCAAGTCAGAGAGCGAAGAGTGCATCAAGAAGTACATCACGATGATACAGACGCAGTTCAACAAGAAGGTCAAATTTGTGCGACACGATGGAGCCCGCGAGTTTGCGACGAACTCGCTTCAAGATTTCTACGAAGTCGAAGGCATCGAGCAACAAACCACGGTGCCATACGCACATCAAGCCAATGGAACTGCTGAACGCGCGATTCGAACTATCGTCACCATCGGTCGTAGCATGCTCCATCATGCCAAGTTGGACAAGTGCTTCTGAATTGAAGCGGCAATGACGACCGTCTATGTGAAGAACCGTTTGCCGTCACCCAAGATTCCACACAAGACACCGTTCGAGATTGTCTACAATTCTAAGCCAAGTGTCAAGCACATGCGCGTTTTTGGGTGCCAAGCATACATCTTGACCCCGAAGGAGAAACGACTCAAGTGGGATCCCTGGCCCGGACCAAGTACACTGGCGCAAGGCAATTGATGCGGAGCTCGATTCGATGAAGCTTCGCGGTGTCTTTCGTGCGGCCAAGTTACCCAACGGACAAAGCGCCATTGGCACAAAGTGGGTCTTCAAGATCAAGCGCAAGGCGGATGGGTCGATCGAGAAATACAAGGCACGACTTGTGGCCAAGGGTTTTCGCCAAAAGTATGGCATCGACTACACGGAGACGTTCTCGCCCGTGGTCAAGTATGTGACGCTGCGAATGGTCATCGCCATTACCAAGCACTTTGGATGGCCCCTCGACCAGCTCGATGTGGTAACTGCGTTCCTGTATGGAGTGATGAAGGAGAAGGTGTTCTGCGCTGTTCCGGAAGGCGTCAAGATGGAAGGTGATTTCGACTGTCTCGAGCTGATCAAGGCGATCTACGGTCTCAAGCAAGCCTCGCGTGTTTGGAACGAGACCTTCGACGAGTTCATACGCTCGATTGGTTTTCAAGCGTCGGGATTCGATCCATGTCTCTACATCATGACTTCGGAAGGCCATTGTGTTTTTGTGCTGGTCTACGTGGACGATGTCTTGGTGACTGGAAGCTCACTCGAGATGATTGCGCGCACCAAGAACGACCTCAAGACACGCTTCGAGATGACGGACAGCGGCAAGTGTGCCTTTGTTCTTGGGATCGAGTTATTGGACGGTGAAGATGGCAGCGTGACTATGTGTCAGCGCCGTTATGTCGACGATGTCTTCAAGCGCTTTGGAATGGATGAGTGCAAGGCTGTGGCAAGTCCGGTGGACGTCAGCTCTCGACTGGTTCCAAGCAACTCTGCAAGCAAGGTGGATGTCCCATTCCGTGAAGCAGTGGGTGCTTTGATGCATCTGACGACTGCAACGCGACCGGACATCGCCTATGCTGTAAGCTTTGCGTCACGGTTCATGGAGAAATCCCAAGAAGAACACTGGGTTGCAGTCAAGCGCATCTTCCGCTACCTACAAGGCACCAAGATGCATGGAATCTGCTACAAGCCAAGTGCGAAGATCGACTTTCGTGGCTATTCAGATGCAGACTGGGCCGGTGACCTTGCTGATCGCAAATCGACGTCCGGCTACGTCTTCATGCTATTGGGTGCTCCGGTGAGTTGGGGCAGCAAGAAACAGCCAAGTGTGTCACTGTCTACAAGCGAAGCGGAGTACATCGCGCTCAGCCTGGCGATCCAAGAAGGCAAGTGGATCAATCGCTTGCTGTGCGAGATCATGGCGGCTGCAAACGAAGAAGGACCCGAGCTCGTCATCCGTGAAGACAACCAGTCGTGCATCAAGATGACGAAGAATCCGGTCAACCACGGCCGCGCTAAACACATCGACATCAAGTACCATCACATCCGTGATGAAGTCAAGCGCGGCGAAGTGAATCTTGAATACTGCGAGACGACGTTGATGTTGGCGGACATCATGACGAAGGGACTTCACGGACCGCGTCACAAGGACTTGACGGCGGCGCTTGGCATCCGTGCGTGTTCGGATTGAGGGGGCGTATTGAGGGTTACCGGTACAATCCGAACCTAGCGCGTAGTTCTTACGAGATAGTTTTTACATCGATAATTACCTCAGAGATGATTAGACGCGTAGGATGATTGGACGCGTGTAAATCAGGTTGATTAGATGCACCATGTGATTGGATGCAGTCTAGGGTAGGCAGAAGTTAAGACTTATAAATCAATCACTTTCGAATCCTCCCTCAAGTGAGCAAGTGTTCTCTGCTTCGTTCTCTCCGGTCTCTCCGCTTCGTTTTCTCTTCGCCTCGCGCTCAAGTTACAACAGAAGTCGCATTGACTCGAGCTCTGCATGAATTGCTTTTCTCCAGTGCACTTGGTCAGGGCCGCTTACTGCTGCTTCAAATGTTGAGGGTTCTGATAAGTCCACTGCTGCTTCAACGGCATTTGCACTCGCACGCCAAAACACAGGCGGTGTTGAATCACCAGAATCCTTCGTTTCTTCGTCTTCTTCTTGTCGTGACGAGTTGTTTTCCGGCGCGCTTGACTCTTCTAGTCCTGGTCGTTGACGCACTGCACGCGGTCGTGGAGCTGCTGTATCTTCATCATTGAGTCGGTTCTTGCGCTTGCCTGTTTGCTTGTACTCCATTTGACGCAGCTCTTCGTCATCAAGATCCAGCAATTCGAAGTCCAGGTCATCGACATCTTCATCAGTGATCGGCACTTGAAGTCCAAAGGTGGACTCGTCGAAGTTGACATCGCGGCTGATAACCACCTGCCCCGCCTCGATGTCATAAACACGATACGCCTTCGAAACTTCTTCGTAGCCCACGAATATGCCAGCGCGAGCCTTTGGATCCCACTTGAGTCGATTCTCTTTAGGCGTCAGTATGTATGTCTGACACCCGAATGTTCGCATGTGCTTGACGCTTGGTTTCAAGTTGTAGACGATCTCAAACGGGGTCTTGTGCACGACTTTAGGTGACGGCAGTCGATTCTTGACGTAGATGGCCGTCATCGCTGCTTCGGCCCAGAAACACTTGTCCAGTTTGGCATGATGAAGCATGCTGCGGCCGATCGTGACAATAGTCCTAATGGCACGCTCTGCTGTTCCGTTTGTTTGATGTGCATACGGCACCGTTGTCTGCTGTTCAATGCCTTCGTCTTCGTAGAACAGTTGAAGCGAGTTGGTTGCAAACTCGCGAGCTCCGTCGTGTCGCACGAACTTGACCTTCTTACAGAATTGCGTCTGTACCATGGTGATATATTTCCGGATGTAGTCTTCACTCTCGGACTTCACTCGTAGACAAAAGCCCTTCATGCATCCACTGGCTTCGTCGATGATCAGCAGCAAATATTTGCTGCCACCGAGCGAATCCTTTTCCATGGGCCCGCAGATGTCCAGATGAAGTAGCTCAAACGTATCGTAGCTGCGCTTGTCTCGGTTGCTTGGAAATGGTTTTTGGACCATTTTCCCTTGTTGACATCCTCGACATGTAGTTGCTCCACACGACTTGAGAGGGACTCGCACATCCTTGATCATGTTGGTCGCGATCATCTTGCGAAGTACATCGACTGGAGCATGACCCATTCTCGCATGTAGATCGGCACAACTGGTTCCACTTGTTGTCACATTCGCTGATCGTTGAGTCGTCCGAAGCCAGTAGAGTCCATCCACGAGATCCGCTGTCGCCACCACTTGCTGTGAGTTCTTGAGAGTCACATACATCTTGGACCCGTCAAACACGACTTGAAACTTGCCATGGCTGTTAATCTGTGGCACCGAGAGCAGGTTCTTGCTCATACTTGGAACATATAGCGCGTTCTTGATTTCGATCTCACGCTCTTCACCGTTGGGCAGAACCACCTTTTCCATGATGGTTCCCACACCCTTGATGGCCACCTTGTTGCCATCAGCCACCAAGAGTTCGCCCTCATTGCGCTCTGCCAAACTTGCGAACTTGGTCTTGTCGTGGCAAATGTGGTGCGTTGCACCACTGTCGACGGCCCACATTCCAGACACGTCCTTGCTCGTCGAAACTCCACATTCGAACGAGACTGCAAACGCCACTCGATCGTAGCCATTGCCTTCATCATGATGTCCCCACTGGACATTGTTAGCCCCGCGTCCACGACCATTGCCGCCGCGTCGGGCTCCCCCGACCTTCGTTCTTCTGCTTTGTCCAGCAACGATCCACCGTGTGTCCCACCTTGCCACAATACGTGCATTGGTAGGGCTCACGCTCGGCGCTGAATGCCTTGCTTGCATCTTCAGCCTTCACCGTAGTCGCTGTCGTTGTCCCTTTTTCTCCTTGACGCTTGGCATGCTCATTCGTCAGGACTCTCACCACATCTTGAGTGCGAAGCTCGGTGCTGCTCATTTCCATGTTGAGCACCACATTTTCGTAGCTCTTCGGAAGACTGAGTAGCAGACAAATTGCAACGTCTTCGTCTTCCATCTTCGCACCGATGCCGCTAAGCTTGGCGGAGATGTTGAGGACCTCGTTGCAGTGATGCATGACGTTCGCGCCTTCAGCCATCTTGATACTGAAAAGTTGTCGCTTGAGGTAGATGCGTCCTGCCTTCTGCGACCCACCGTACAGCGTCTTCAGACTGGTCCACGCAACCCAGGCTTCCTCGCAGTTGTCCAGCACATGATGGTAGTCCGCGTTCATGTGCAGCAGCATCATACCAAACGCGACGTTGCTTGCCTTGACGTAGTCATCGGACGCTCGCGGGTCGGTGAAAGTCGGAGTCACTTCACGGTTGACGACGTGCCAGACGGACTTCGTCAAAAACACACCGCGCATGTACCGGCTACACGTTGCGTAATTGTCTCCGTTGAACTTGTCAATGGAGGCGTTGCTGGTGGACGACATGGCGCTTGGGCTCATAACCTGTTGCATTGTAGATCGGAGCGAGGAAAGCGGAGCGAACGGAGCGGAGAGACCGAAGAGAGTAGAGCAGAAAACACTTGCCCAATAGTTGGAAGATTCGAAAGTGATTGATTATCGGGACTTACTACTTACTACATGATTTATATGTGGTGTACATATAAATCATGTGAAGCGTCTCATCATCCTACGCGTCTAATCAACTATGGTAATTACCGTAAGAACTACGTCGTAAATACTAAGCTGAACAGGCGGTTCGGATTGGATCGGTCACGGTTACCAATACTGGTAGAAAACCGATGACCGTCAACAGGTGGTTATCAGCCGCGATGTCAACTTCGACGAGTCCACCTTTGGACTTCAACTGCCGATCACTGATGAAGATGTCGATGACCTGGACTTCGAATTGCTGGATCTTGATGACGAAGAGCTGCGTCAAATGGAGTACAAGCAAACAGGCAAGCGCAAGAACCGACTCAATGATGAAGATACAGCAGCTCCACGACCGCGTGCAGTGCGTCAACGACCAGGACTAGAAGAGTCAAGCGCGCCGGAAAACAACTCGTCACGACAAGAAGAAGACGAAGAAACGAAGGATTCTGGTGATTCAACACCGCCTGTGTTTTGGCGTGCGAGTGCAAATGCCGTTGAAGCAGCAGTGGACTTATCAGAGCCCTCAACATTTGAAGCAGCAGTAAGCGGCCCTGACCAAGTGCACTGGAGAAAAGCAATTCATGCAGAGCTCGAGTCAATGCGACTTCGCGGTGTGTTTCGTGCAGCCAAGCTGCCCAACGGACAACGCGCCATTGGCACAAAATGGGTGTTCAAGATCAAGCGTAAAGCGGATGGATCCATCGAGAAGTACAAGGCACGTCTCGCGGCAAAGGGCTTTCGCTCGAAGTATGGAATCGACTACACGGAGACGTTTTCTCCCGTGGTCAAGCATGTGACGCTGAGAATGGTGATCGCAATTTCCAAGCATTTTGGATGGCCCATCGACCAGCTTGATGTGGTGACAGCTTTCCTGTATGGCGTCATGAAGGAACAAGTGTTCTGCGTGATTCCTGAAGGCGTCGAACTTGACAGTACGTTCGACTGCCTGGAATTGGTGAAGTCAATTTACGGCCTCAAGCAAGCGTCGCGAGTGTGGAACGAGACGTTCGACGAGTATGTGTGCTCCATCGGATTTCAAGTATCGGACTTCGACCCATGTCTCTACATCAAGACTTCGGACGGCCATTGCGTGTTTATACTGGTCTACGTGGACGACGTCTTGGTGACTGGAAGCTCACTCGAGCTGATTGCACAAACCAAGAACGACCTGAAGACGCGGTTCGAAATGACGTACAGCGGCAAGTGTGCGTTTGTTCTTGGGATCGAGCTTTTGGACGGTGAAGATGGCAGTGTGACACTATGTCAGCGTCGGTATGTCGATGATATCCTCAAGCGCTTTGGCATGGATGATTGCAAGGCAGTCGCAAGTCCAGTCGACATGAGCTCTCGACTTGTTTCAAGTGATGCAACTACCAAGGTCGATGCTCCTTTTCGCGAAGCTGTTGGTGCGTTGATGCACCTGACCACCGCAACGCGTCCGGACATTGCGTTTGCTGTGGGCTATGTGTCGCGGTTCATGGAAAATCCCCAAGAAGAACACTGGGTTGCAGTTAAGCGTATCTTTCGCTACCTACAAGGCACCAAGACGCATGGAATTTGCTACAAGCCAAGTGCAAGGATCGACTTCCGTGGATATTCGGATGCGGATTGGGCTGGTGATCTTACCGACCGCAAGTCAACATCGGGGTACACGTTCATGCTACTCGGTGCGCCAGTCTGTTGGGGCAGCAAGAAGCAGCCAAGTGTTTCGTTGTCCACGAGTGAAGCCGAATACATCGCACTCAGCTTGGCGATTCAAGAGGGCAAGTGGATTCATCGTCTGCTTTGTGAGATCGTGATGGCTGCCAATGAAGAAGGACCGGAACTCATGATCCATGAAGACAATCAGTCGTGTATCAAGATGACGAAGAACCCAGTCAACCACGGCCGTGCCAAGCACATTGATATCAAGTACCATCACATCCGTGATGAGGTCAAGCGCGGTGAAGTGAAGCTCAAGTACTGTGAAACTGCGGTGATGTTAGCGGACATCATGACGAAGGGACTTCACGGGCCACGCCACAAGGAGATGACGGCGACTCTCGGGATTCGTGAGCATTCGGATTGAGGGGGCGTGTTGACGGTCATCGGTTTTCTACCAGTATTGGTAACCGTGACCGATCCAATCCGAACCGCCTGTTCAGCTTAGTATTTACGACGTAGTTCTTACGGTAATTACCATAGTTGATTAGACGCGTAGGATGATGAGACGCTTCACATGATTTATATGTACACCACATATAAATCATGTAGTAAGTAGTAAGCCCCGATAATCAATCACTTTCGAATCTTCCAACTATTGGGCAAGTGTTTTCTGCTCTACTCTCTTCGGTCTCTCCGCTCCGTTTGCTCCGCTTTCCTCGCTCCGATCTACAATGCAACAGCGGCCATCAAAGGTGTGGGGACCATCGTGGAAAAGGTGATTCTTGTTGAAAAGACAGCGGCTGTGAAGAAGACACCTCGTCAAGCTGCGTCAAGGGTTGAAGCAAGTGGAAGACCAAGCTTCGCTATACCGGTGGGTACCGGTATGTACCAGTAAGGGCGAAGTCAGGAAATGACGTCATTGGATGACGTCAGTGGGTGACGTCACTGGATGACGTCACTGCGAATAATAGGCTTAGAGGTAGTATTCAAAGTTGCGAACTAAGTACCTATTATAAATATATATTCACTTTGCGTTTTGCACTCGGACCAAGAAGTCTAAAGTTCATCAGGTTATGAGCCCAAGTTCGTCAGACTCTGAAACCGCCAACAATTCAAGCTTAGCTGCCATGGACGCCTCCTCCCTCCGCATCTCCAAGTTCGATGGAACTAACTTCCACGCCTGGAAGTTCAAGATGCAGATGGTGCTGGAGGAACGGGACCTATGGGAGGTCGTCAGCGGTGAGATCAAGGCGGAACAGTGCGAGACTCAGTTGGACCAAGCGACGTACAAGAGGAAGTCAAGAAAGGCGATGGCAGTGATCTGTCTAGCCATGGAAGATTCCCAGCTACCGTTGGTCCGGTCGGCAAGTGGTGCATGCGACGCATGGTCAAGGTTGGAAGACCACTTCGAGAAGAAGAGTCTTGCCAACAAGCTGTTCTTGCGCCGTCGCTTCTTCACGACAATGATGGAAGAAGGCGACGATGTGCTCGAACACATCAACAAGCTCAAGACGCTGGCGGAACAGCTAGAAGCGGTGGGGGCTCCAGTCTGCGAGGACGATCTGGTGATCACACTTCTCGGCAGCCTGAGTGACTCGTATCAATTCTTGATCACAGCTTTGGAGTCGCGCTCAGACACTCTTAGCTGGGAGCTCGTGACGTCTCGACTGCTTCATGAAGAAATGAAGCGGAAGGAGCAAGGAAGTAAAGGTGATGAAGCTTCGCAAGGTCAAGCGTTCATCACAAGGGACAATCAGCGCAAAGGGCGACCAGTGAAGAAGTCCTGGCCGTGTCACAATTGCGGAAAGATTGGTCACTGGATGGCGGAGTGCCCCTCGCGCATCCAAGAAAACACGGAGAGACACCGGCCACAGCGTGCTCAAGACAGCGGCGACCGCTATCGATCACAACGTGCAAACGTCGCTCAAGAAGAAGACTCGGGCGACTACCTTTTTTCGATCGGTGAAACGACATCTGCGAAATCGAGCGACATCTGGCTGGTCGACTCCGGGGCGACGCAGCACATGACGTGCTCCAAGAAGTTCATGCGGAACTACAAGGGGTTTGACGCTGTGGATGTCCATCTCGCGGATGATGGAATCGTTCAAGCAATCGGCAGTGGGGACATTGTCATGTCGATGAAGACACCCCAAGGGATGAAGAAAGGTGTGCTCACAAACGTGTGGCACATCCCAAAGTTATCCAGAAACCTGTTCTCGGTCGGCCGCTTCACCAAGGATGTCGGCCCAGTGACGTTCACGAAGGATGGGTGCTATGGAGAAGCGAAAGGGACCAAGTGGAAAATTGGTGCCCGTGAAGGTAAAGGACTGTTCAAGCTACAAATGACTCCAGTGGCGCCGGAACAAGCAAATGCAGCCAAGTCGTCGGGATGTCAAGGGGGCACCAAGTCGTACCTCTGGCACCTTCGGCTTGGCCACATAGGTCACGATGGACTCAATTGCATCGTGACGAAGAACATTGGAATTGGCATCGACATATCTTCGGTGAAGAAGTGGGATGTGTGTGAAGGTTGTGCTCTGGGAAAACAGACTCGAGTGCGCTTCCAATCAAACACTACAGCTCGCACCTCCAAACTCCTCGAAGTGATTCACAGCGACGTATGCGGACCGATGTCGATGGCAACTTTCAGTGGAAAACGGTACTTCGTGACATTCATCGATGACAAGTCAAGATACTGTGTCGTCTATCTGCTCAAGAGCAAATCTGAAGTTGCGGCGAAGTTCATGGAATACGCTGCGATGGCCGAAACGCAAACCGGAAAGCGCGTGAAGTACCTTCAAAGCGACAATGGGGGGTGAATACAAGTCCGACAAGCTGGCACGATTCTGCGCGGAACGGGGAATACAACAAAGGTTCACAACCCCATATACTCCTCAGCTAAACGGAGTAGCTGAGAGAATGAATCGCACGCTGGTCGAGTGTGCGCGTTGCATGATGGAACACGCTGGACTGGGAAAGAGCTACTGGGGTGAAGCAGTGATGACGGCGATGTTTCTTCGAAACCGCTGTCCAACACGTGCCATTCACCAAGACAAGTCTCCATATCAAGTGTGGACGATGAAGAAACCGATTCTGGCCAACCTTAAAGTGTTTGGATGCCACGCGTATGTTCAAGTGCCTCAAGACAAACGCGCGAAGTTCGACTCCAAGTCATCACTCTGTCGTTTCCTGGGATACGCCGAACACCAGAAGTCATATCGATTTGAGGAAGTGTCAACAGGAGCGATCAAGATCAGTCGCGATGCCACATTCATGGAAGACAAGTTTGATGAAGGTCCGCGCAACTACAACGATGAGTCAAGTGCCGTTGAGTTTGATGATCAAGACGAGGACGAAGAAAAGAAGAAGGTAAAACTGACGTCGACATGGACTCGAGCGACGATGACAACGAAGACACCAGGTCTTCGAAGAGCAACATCAAGAGACACACGCGCACTCAATCACTTGAGAAAGCTACCGTCATTCCAAGTCCCAAGCGAAGAACGTACAGATGTCCGTCGCTTGAGCATGTGTCAGCGGCTGCAATGGATTTTGAAGCAGCCTACATCGTTGATTCAGTGGGGAAACGCCGACTACATTCAAGTCGGCGATGGAATCAAGCGACTCCGGCAAGTGGAAAGAAGCGTGTGACTCGGAGTTCGACTCGCTTCAGAGAAACGACACGTGGGAAATCGTGCCTCTTCCGAAAGGTCGCAAGGCCATCGGGTGCCGATGGGTTTTTCGTGTAAAGGAGAATCAAGATGGCGAAGTTGAACGTTTCAAGGCAAGACTTGTGGCCAAAGGATTCTCACAGAAATTCGGAGTTGACTATGAAGAAACTTTCGCACCGGTGGCCAAGTTCACATCGATTCGTGTGGTGCTCAGTATGGCGGCCAAGTACGGCCTAATGCTACATCAGATGTGATGAACTTTAGACTTCTTGGTCCGAGTGCAAAACGCAAAGTGAATATATATTTATAATAGGTACTTAGTTCGCAACTTTGAATACTACCTCTAAGCCTATTATTCGCAGTGACGTCATCCAGTGACGTCACCCACTGACGTCATGCAATGACGTCATCCAGTGACGTCATTTCCTGACTTCGCCCTTACTGGTACATACCGGTACCCACCGGTATAGCGAAGCTTGGTCTTCCACTTGCTTCAACACTTGACGCAGCTTGACGAGGTGTCTTCTTCACAGCCGCTGTCTTTTCAACACTCCCTCTCGACTCGTTAGCTGCGGCACCTTGGATCCCAAGTCGATCGCGAATGTTTTCAAATTGTACAGCGGCGATCGGCTTGGTCATCATGTCTGCCAGCATATCTTGAGTCGGGCAATACTCCAAAACGACTTCACCTGATTCCACCTTCTCACGCACAAAATGGTAGCGTATGTCGATGTGTTTTGTTCTCTTATGGAACTCCGGGTTCTTGGCGAGAGCGATTGATCCTTGGTTGTCTTCATACATCTTGATCGCTTCGTCGCTTGTCATCTCACCAAGTTCCCCCAAAAGCACTTTGAGCCATACTGCTTCTTTGGTTGCTTCGGAAAGCGCCATGTATTCTGCTTCTGTTGAAGATAGCGCGACCGTCCGTTGTTTCTGGCTTTTCCAGCTGATGCATCCTCCGCTCATCATGAACACATAGCCGCTTGTACTTCGTCCTGACTCAATGTCGCCGGCCCAGTCTGCGTCGGTGTACCCGCAGATACGGCTTCCTTCTTCACGTGTAAACTCAAGACCATGATTGGGCGTTGCTTGCAGGTATCTCAGCACACGCTTCAAAGCTTGCCAGTGAGTCGGGCATGGGTCGGACGAGAACTGGGATAATGATCCCACTGCAGCAGCTAGATCCGGACGTGTGGCGACCATGAGATACATGATGCCTCCGACAGCACTTCGATATGGCACGTTGCACATGGTGTCTTCGTGCTTGCATTCTTGTTCACACATGTTCTTGGTTAGCTTCAGGCCGGGATCTTGAGGCGTCTTCACTGGCTTGCTGTTATCCATTCCGAACTTGGTCAACACGGACTTGAGAAACTTGGTTTGTTGCACAGTCACCATTCCCGTCTTACGGTCGTTCTTGATCTCCATGCCGAGAAAGTAATCGAGCTCACCGAGATCCGTCATTTCGAAGCGTTTGCTCAGCGCCATCTTGGTCGACTTGAGGAGTTCGTTGTTGCTGCTGGCCAGGATGAGATCATCGACGTAGAGCACCACGAGAATCATGTCTTGGTCGTCTCGCTTGATGTAGATGCAGTGGTCCGATTCGCACTTCTTGAATCCCATCTTGATCATGAACCCATCGATTGTTTGGTTCCACATGCGAGGCGATTGCTTCAAGCCGTAGAGTGATCTCTTTAGCTTGCACACATAGTCCGGCTGTGTTGCATCCAGGTATCCGTCCGGCTGGTCCATGTAGATGTCTTCGTTGAGGGAGCCGTTAAGAAACGCTGTCTTGACGTCCATCTTGTTGAAAAGACAGCGGCTGTGAAGAAGACACCTCGTCAAGCTGCGTCAAGTGTTGAAGCAAGTGGAAGACCAAGCTTCGCTATACCGGTGGGTACCGGTATGTACCAGTAAGGGCGAAGTCAGGAAATGACGTCACTGGATGACGTCATTGCATGACGTCAGTGGGTGACGTCAGTGGGTGACGTCACTGGATGACGTCACTGCGAATAATAGGCTTAGAGGTAGTATTCAAAGTTGCGAACTAAGTACCTATTATAAATATATATTCACTTTGCGTTTTGCACTCGGACCAAGAAGTCTAAAGTTCATCAGGGCCGACATCCTTGGTGAAGCGGCCGACCGAGAACAGGTTTCTGGATAACTTTGGGATGTGCCACACGTTTGTGAGCACACCTTTCTTCATCCCTTGGGGTGTCTTCATCGACATGACAATGTCCCCACTGCCGATTGCTTGGACGATTCCATCATCCGCGAGATGGACATCCACAGCGTCAAACCCCTTGTAGTTCCGCATGAACTTCTTGGAGCACGTCATGTGCTGCGTCGCCCCGGAGTCGACCAGCCAGATGTCGCTCGATTTCGCAGATGTCGTTTCACCGATCGAAAAGAGGTAGTCGCCCGAGTCTTCTTCTTGAGCGACGTTTGCACGTTGTGATCGATAGCGGTCGCCGCTGTCTTGAGCACGCTGTGGCCGGTGTCTCTCCGTGTTTTCTTGGATGCGCGAGGGGCACTCCGCCATCCAGTGACCAATCTTTCCGCAATTGTGGCACGGCCAGGACTTCTTCACTGGTCGCCCTTTGCGCTGATTGTCCCTTGTGATGAACGCTTGACCTTGCGAAGCTTCATCACCTTTACTTCCTTGCTCCTTCCGCTTCATTTCTTCATGAAGCAGTCGAGACGTCACGAGCTCCCAGCTAAGAGTGTCTGAGCGCGACTCCAAAGCTGTGATCAAGAATTGATACGAGTCACTCAGGCTGCCGAGGAGTGTGATCACCAGATCGTCCTCGCAGACTGGAGCCCCCACCGCTTCTAGCTGTTCCGCCAGCGTCTTGAGCTTGTTGATGTGTTCGAGCACATCGTCGCCTTCTTCCATCATTGTCGTGAAGAAGCGACGGCGCAAGAACAGCTTGTTGGCAAGACTCTTCTTCTCGAAGTGGTCTTCCAACCTTGACCATGCGTCGCATGCACCACTTGCCGACCGGACCAACGGTAGCTGGGAATCTTCCATGGCTAGACAGATCACTGCCATCGCCTTTCTTGACTTCCTCTTGTACGTCGCTTGGTCCAACTGAGTCTCGCACTGTTCCGCCTTGATCTCACCGCTGACGACCTCCCATAGGTCCCGTTCCTCCAGCACCATCTGCATCTTGAACTTCCAGGCGTGGAAGTTAGTTCCATCGAACTTGGAGATGCGGAGGGAGGAGGCGTCCATGGCAGCTAAGCTTGAATTGTTGGCGGTTTCAGAGTCTGACGAACTTGGGCTCATAACCTGATGAACTTTAGACTTCTTGGTCCGAGTGCAAAACGCAAAGTGAATATATATTTATAATAGGTACTTAGTTCGCAACTTTGAATACTACCTCTAAGCCTATTATTCGCAGTGACGTCATCCAGTGACGTCACCCACTGACGTCACCCACTGACGTCATGCAATGACGTCATCCAGTGACGTCATTTCCTGACTTCGCCCTTACTGGTACATACCGGTACCCACCGGTATAGCGAAGCTTGGTCTTCCACTTGCTTCAACACTTGACGCAGCTTGACGAGGTGTCTTCTTCACAGCCGCTGTCTTTTCAACAAGATGGACATCAAGACAGCGTTTCTTAACGGCTCCCTCAACGAAGACATCTACATGGACCAGCCGGACGGATACCTGGATGCAACACAGCCGGACTATGTGTGAAAGCTAAAGAGATCACTCTACGGCTTGAAGCAATCGCCTCGCATGTGGAACCAAACAATCGATGGGTTCATGATCAAGATGGGATTCAAGAAGTGCGAATCGGACCACTGCATCTACATCAAGCGAGACGACCAAGACATGATTCTCGTGGTGCTCTACGTCGATGATCTCATCCTGGCCAGCAGCAACAACGAACTCCTCAAGTCGACCAAGATGGCGCTGAGCAAACGCTTCGAAATGACGGATCTCGGTGAGCTCGATTACTTTCTCGGCATGGAGATCAAGAACGACCGTAAGACGGGAATGGTGACTGTGCAACAAACCAAGTTTCTCAAGTCCGTGTTGACCAAGTTCGGAATGGATAACAGCAAGCCAGTGAAGACGCCTCAAGATCCCGGCCTGAAGCTAACCAAGAACATGTGTGAACAAGAATGCAAGCACGAAGACACCATGTGCAACGTGCCATATCGAAGTGCTGTCGGAGGCATCATGTATCTCATGGTCGCCACACGTCCGGATCTAGCTGCTGCAGTGGGATCATTATCCCAGTTCTCGTCCGACCCATGCCCGACTCACTGGCAAGCTTTGAAGCGTGTGCTGAGATACCTGCAAGCAACGCCCAATCATGGTCTTGAGTTTACACGTGAAGAAGGAAGCCGTATCTGCGGGTACACCGACGCAGACTGGGCCGGCGACATTGAGTCAAGACGAAGTACAAGCGGCTATGTGTTCATGATGAACGGAGGATGCATCAGCTGGAAAAGCCAGAAACAACGGACGGTCGCGCTATCTTCAACAGAAGCAGAATACATGGCGCTTTCCGAAGCAACCAAAGAAGCAGTATGGCTCAAAGTGCTTTTGGGGGAACTTGGTGAGATGACAAGCGACGAAGCGATCAAGATGTATGAAGACAACCAAGGATCAATCGCTCTCGCCAAGAACCCGGAGTTCCATAAGAGAACAAAACACATCGACATACGCTACCATTTTGTGCGTGAGAAGGTGGAATCAGGTGAAGTCGTTTTGGAGTATTGCCCGACTCAAGATATGCTGGCAGACATGATGACCAAGCCGATCGCCGCTGTACAATTTGAAAACATTCGCGATCGACTTGGGATCCAAGGTGCCGCAGCTAACGAGTCGAGAGGGAGTGTTGAAAAGACAGCGGCTGTGAAGAAGACACCTCGTCAAGCTGCGTCAAGGGTTGAAGCAAGTGGAAGACCAAGCTTCGCTATACCGGTGGGTACCGGTATGTACCAGTAAGGGCGAAGTCAGGAAATGACGTCATTGGATGACGTCAGTTGGTGACGTCACTGGATGACGTCATTGCATGACGTCACTGGATGACGTCACTGCGAATAATAGGCTTAGAGGTAGTATTCAAAGTTGCGAACTAAGTACCTATTATAAATATATATTCACTTTGCGTTTTGCACTCGGACCAAGAAGTCTAAAGTTCATCAATTCTGCCAAACGGGGAAGAGCGCGAGATCGAGATCAAGAACGCGCTCTATGTGCCCAGCATGAGCAAAAATCTGCTCTCGGTGCCGCAGATTAACAAGCACGGCAACTTCCAAGTGGTGTTTGACGGGGATACGATGTACGTCGCTCGCAAGGATTCCAATCAAGTGGTGGCAGCTGCGGATCTTGTAGACGGACTCTACTGGCTTCGCACGACGCAGCGATCGGCCAATGCGACATCACTCAGCAACGCTGTTGATCTACATGCGCGAATGGGCCATGCTCCAGTCGACGTGCTTCGCAGGATGGTGACAAGCCACATGATCAAGGACGCTCACATCCCTTCCAAGCCGAATGGATCAAGTGTGTGTCGAGGATGCCAAGAAGGGAAGATGGTCCAAAAACCATTCCCGAGCAACCGTGACAAGCGCACCTACAACACCTTCGAGATGCTCCACTTCGACATCTGCGGACCCATGGAAGAAAAATCTCTGGGTGGCAGCAAGTATCTGCTGCTGATCGTGGATGAAGCCAGCGGATGCATGAAGGGTTTTTGTCTGCATTCCAAGTCAGAGAGCGAAGAGTGCATCAAGAAGTACATCACGATGATACAGACGCAGTTCAACAAGAAGGTCAAATTTGTGCGACACGATGGAGCCCGCGAGTTTGCGACGAACTCGCTTCAAGATTTCTACGAAGTCGAAGGCATCGAGCAACAAACCACGGTGCCATACGCACATCAAGCCAATGGAACTGCTGAACGCGCGATTCGAACTATCGTCACCATCGGTCGTAGCATGCTTCATCATGCCAAGTTGGACAAGTGCTTCTGGGCTGAAGCGGCAATGACGGCCGTCTATGTGAAGAACCGTTTGCCGTCACCCAAGATTCCACACAAGATACCGTTCGAGATTGTCTACAATTCTAAGCCAAGTCTAAGAGAAAACGAAGCGGAGAGACCGGAGAGAACGAAGCAGAGAACTCTTGCTCACTTGAGGGAGGATTCGAAAGTGATTGATTTATAGGTCTTAACTTCTGCCTACCCTAGACTGCATCCAATCACATGGTGCATCTAATCAACCTGATTTACACGCGTCCAATCATCCTACGCGTCTAATCATCTCTGAGGTAATTACCGATGTAAAAACTATCTCGTAAGAACTACGCGCTAGGTTCGGATTGTACCGGTAACCCTCAATACGCCCCCTCAATCCGAACACGCACGGATGCCAAGCGCCGCCGTCAAGTCCTTGTGACGCGGTCCGTGAAGTCCCTTCGTCATGATGTCCGCCAACATCAACGTCGTCTCGCAGTATTCAAGCTTCACTTCGCCGCGCTTGACTTCATCACGGATGTGATGGTACTTGATGTCGATGTGTTTAGCGCGGCCGTGGTTGACCGGATTCTTCGTCATCTTGATGCACGACTGGTTGTCTTCACGGATGACGAGCTCGGGTCCTTCTTCGTTTGCAGCCGCCATGATCTCGCACAGCAAGCGATTGATCCACTTGCCTTCTTGGATCGCCAGGCTGAGCGCGATGTACTCCGCTTCGCTTGTAGACAGTGACACACTTGGCTGTTTCTTGCTGCCCCAACTCACCGGAGCACCCAATAGCATGAAGACGTAGCCGGACGTCGATTTGCGATCAGCAAGGTCACCGGCCCAGTCTGCATCTGAATAGCCACGAAAGTCGATCTTCGCACTTGGCTTGTAGCAGATTCCATGCATCTTGGTGCCTTGTAGGTAGCGGAAGATGCGCTTGACTGCAACCCAGTGTTCTTCTTGGGGTTTCTCCATGAACCGTGACACAAAGCTTACAGCATAGGCGATGTCCGGTCGCGTTGCAGTCGTCAGATGCATCAAAGCACCCACTGCTTCACGGAATGGGACATCCACCTTGCTTGCAGAGTTGCTCGGAACCAGTCGAGAGCTGACGTCCACCGGACTTGCCACAGCCTTGCACTCATCCATTCCAAAGCGCTTGAGGATATCATCGACATACCGACGCTGACATAGTGTCACACTGCCATCTTCACCGTCCAAAAGCTCGATCCCAAGAACAAACGCACACTTGCCGCTGTCCGTCATTTCGAACCGCGTCTTCAGGTCGTTCTTGGTTTGTGCAATCAGCTCGAGTGAGCTTCCAGTCACCAAGACGTCGTCCACGTAGACCAGTATAAACACGCAATGGCCGTCCGAAGTCTTGATGTAGAGACATGGGTCGAAGTCCGATACTTGAAATCCGATGGAGCACACATACTCGTCGAACGTCTCGTTCCACACTCGCGACGCTTGCTTGAGGCCGTAAATTGACTTCACCAATTCCAGGCAGTCGAACGTACTGTCAAGTTCGACGCCTTCCGGAACAGCGCAGAACACCTTCTCCTTCATCACTCCATACAGGAACGCAGTCACCACATCGAGCTGGTCGAGGGGCCATCCAAAGTGCTTGGTAATGGCGATGACCATTCGCAGCGTCACATACTTGACCACGGGCGAGAACGTCTCCGTGTAGTCGATGCCATACTTTTGGCGAAAACCCTTGGCCACAAGTCGTGCCTTGTATTTCTCGATCGACCCATCCGCCTTGCGCTTGATCTTGAAGACCCACTTTGTGCCAATGGCACTTTGTCCGTTGGGTAACTTGGCCGCACGAAAGACACCGCGAAGCTTCATCGAATCGAGCTCCGCATCAATTGCCTTGCGCCAGTGTACTTGGTCCGGGCCAGACACTGCTTCTTCAAATGTCGACGGCTCCGAAAAATCGACCGCTGCTTCGACGGCGTTTGCACTCGCATGCCAAAACGCGGAGGAAGTCGGTGTGTCATGTTGTTCCTCCGACTTCCTTTCTTCATCTTCGTTGGCTCGACGTGAAGAGAGGTCATCCGGCGCACTTGACTCTTCTAATCCGGGTCGTTGGCGCACTGCTCGGGGCATGCTTGCGTCGTCATTGTCGTGAATGGGTTGGGCCTTGCGCTTTCCTGTTTGTTTGAAGTGTCTCGGACGCGGTTCTTCATCATCAAGATCGATCGATTCGAAGTCCAGGCCATCAACATCGTCATCGGAAATCAGCATCGACATTCCAAAGGCCGACTCATCGAAGTTGACATCGCGACTTATCATCACCTGCCCCGCTTCGATGTCATAAACTCGATACGCCTTGGACACTTCTTCGTAGCCCAAAAACAATCCAGCCCGGGCCTTGGGATCCCACTTGAGTCGTTTCTCCTTCGGGGTCAAGATGTATGCTTGGCACCCAAAAACGCGCATGTGCTTGACACTTGGCTTAGAACTGTAGACAATCTCGAACGGTGTCTTGTGTGGAATCTTGGGTGACGGCAAACGGTTCTTCACATAGACGGCCGTCATTGCCGCTTCAGCCCAGAAGCACTTGTGCAACTTGGCATGGTGAAGCATGCTGCGGCCGATCGTGACGATAGTTCGAATCGCGCGTTCAGCAGTTCCATTGGCTTGATGTGCGTATGGCACCGTGGTTTGTTGCTCGATGCCTTCGACTTCGTAGAAATCTTGAAGCGAGTTCGTCGCAAACTCGCAAGCTCGTCGTGGCGCACAAATCTTGACCTTCTTGCTGAACTGCGTCTGCATCATCGTGATGTACTTCTTGATGCACTCTTCGCTCTCTGACTTGGAATGCAGACAAAAACCCTTCATGCATCCGCTGGCTTCATCCACGATCAGCAGCAGATACTTGCTGCCACCCAGAGATTTTTCTTCCATGGGTCCGCAGATGTCGAAGTGGAGCATCTCGAAGGTGTTGTAGGTGCGCTTGTCACGGTTGCTCGGGAATGGTTTTTGGACCATCTTCCCTTCTTGGCATCCTCGACACACACTTGATCCATTCGGCTTGGAAGGGATGTGAGCGTCCTTGATCATGTGGCTTGTCACCATCCTGCGAAGCACGTCGACTGGAGCATGGCCCATTCGCGCATGTAGATCAACAGCGTTGCTGAGTGATGTCGCATTGGCCGATCGCTGCGTCGTGCGAAGCCAGTAGAGTCCGTCTACAAGATCCGCAGCTGCCACCACTTGATTGGAATCCTTGCGAGCGACGTACATCGTATCCCCGTCAAACACCACTTGGAAGTTGCCGTGCTTGTTAATCTGCGGCACCGAGAGCAGATTTTTGCTCATGCTGGGCACATAGAGCGCGTTCTTGATCTCGATCTCGCGCTCTTCCCCGTTTGGCAGAATCACCTTTTCCACGATGGTCCCCACACCTTTGATGGCCGCCTTGTTGCCATCAGCCACCAGGATCTCGCCATCATTGCCTTCGACCAAGCTTGCAAACTTGAACTTGTCGTGGCAGATGTGATGTGTTGCCCCGCTGTCAACGGCCCACATTCCTGGTCCATTCTTGTTCGTCGAAACTCCGCATTCGAACGAAACTGCAAACGCCACTCGATCGTAGCTGTTGCCTTCATCATAATGTCGCCAGTGGACATTGTTTGCCCCGCGTCGACGACCATTGCCGCCGCGTTGGGCTCCTCGACTTTCATCCTTTTGCTTCGTCCAGCAACGCTCTGCCGTGTGCCCCACCTTGCCGCAGTATGTGCATTGGTAGGGCTTGCGCTCGGTACTGAATGCCTTTGTCGCATCTTCAGTCTTCACCGTTGTCGTTGCCGTTGTCATCTTCTCGCCTTGTCGCTTGATGTGCTCGTTAGTCAGCACCTTGACCACATCTTGCGTGCGCAGCTCTGCATTGCTCATCTCCAAGTTGAGAACCACGTTCTCGAAACTATTGGGCAGACTGCGCAGTAAGCAGATCGCAACGTCTTCGTCTTCCATCTTGGCACCGATGCTGCTGAGCTTGGCGCCGATGTTCAAGACTTCGTTGCAATGGTGCAAGACGTTGGCACCTTCCGCCATCTTGATGCTGAACAGCTGGCGCTTGAGGTAGATGCGTCCCGCCTTCTGCGACCCACCATAGAGCATCTTCAACCGCGACCACGCTGTCCATGCTTCTTCACAGTTGTCGACCACATGGTGGTAGTCGGCGTCCATGTGGAGCAACATCAACCCGAACGCGATGTTGCTCGCCTTGACGTACTCGTCGGAAGCTCGCGTGTCGGTGAAGGTTGGAGACGTTTCGCGGTTCACGACGTACCAGACTGACTTCGTCAGAAACACGCCGCGCATGTAGCGACACCAGGTTGAGTAGTTGTCCCCATCGAACTTATCGATGGAGACACTGGGCGAGGTGTTGTTGGACGACATGGCGCTTGGGCTCATAACCTGTTGTAACTTGAGCGCGAGGCGAAGAGAAAACGAAGCGGAGAGACCGGAGAGAACGAAGCAGAGAACACTTGCTCACTTGAGGGAGGATTCGAAAGTGATTGATTTATAGGTCTTAACTTCTGCCTACCCTAGACTGCATCCAATCACATGGTGCATCTAATCAACCTGATTTACACGCGTCCAATCATCCTACGCGTCTAATCATCTCTGAGGTAATTACCGATGTAAAAACTATCTCGTAAGAACTACGCGCTAGGTTCGGATTGTACCGGTAACCCTCAATACTTGGCTTCCGGACTGAATGAAGCCGGCTTAAGGAGTAAGCGGCAAATTAGAAAGTGACAGCATTATGAGACCTTACTCTACCCACATCATAAATTGTATGTGGTCCACACCAAAGTTGACTGTACTTCACATGCTACATATCGAGCGTCGCTCACACAAACTTATTGTACGTTCTGCTCAAAAAATCTAGTGTAGCTCACACATGACTCATGTGTAGTTCAAACAAGACATGTGTGTAATGCACATGTGTGTCATGTGTAGATCACGCAAAATTTGTATGTAGCTCACGCGAAGATCATGTGCAGTTCACACATAAAAATGTAAAAATCATACAGGAATCATATGTAGATCACACAGAAAAACATACTATGATCATATGTTGTTCACACAAAAATCATAAGTAGTTCGCACATAAAACATATGTAGATCACAAAAAATCATATAATGATCATATGTTGCTCACAAATAAAACATAAGTAGTTCGCACATAAAACATGTGTAGATCGCAAAAATATCATACCATGATCATACGTGGTTCACACATAAATCATAAGTAGTTCGCACATAAAGCATGTGTAGATCACAAAAACATGTGCGGTTCATGTATAAAGCGTATGTGGTTCACGCAAAAATCATGTGCAGCTCACAAATTCATTGCGTGTGATCCACACGTGGACCATGTGAGTCTCTCAACTATCCTAGTCGCCTGATTAGCTTAAGGTAGCTTTTGCAAGTTATCGGGTAAGTTACTTTGTACCGGTTACCCTGCCCATCCGATCTCGCGTCATTCCGGTAAGTCTATGACGTCATCTCGGTGACGTCGCTTCTATTAGACGAGTAGAGTGATCGGACGCACACAAAATCGATGGATTAGATGCACCGTGTGATTGGATGCAGTTCAAAGTAGGCAGAGCTGAGACCTAAAATCAATCACTTCCAAACAGTCTCTCCTCCACTCAAATCCTCTGCACACTTCGGTGAAAACTTCTTTCGTGTTCCAAGCTTCTCTTCAAGTGTTCGTAACGATGCAACAGGTTATAAGCCCAAGTACCATGACTTCTACCCAAGATGCAAGACCAAGGTCTTCATTGATAGGTTCAATGGAGACACGCGACTTGAAGCCGTTACATGCGTGGCATGTTCCTTACCAAGTCAACATGGCATGTGGTGAACTAAGTATCCACTCTAACCTTCGCGGACCCTCGCGCGATGGACGAATAAGTCGATACCAGAAACATCGCCTTCGTGCTCATGTTATTGCGCATGGACGCAGACTACCATCACGTAGTTGACAATTGCGGAGAAGATGGGTGGCATGGACGCGGTTGAATGCGCTGTACAGCGGATCACACAAAGCTGGGCACGTTTACATTAAGCGCCAGCTCTTCAGTATGGAGATGGTGGAAGGCGCCAACGCATTGCATCACTGCAATGAAGTCCTGAACGTCAGTGTTAAGTTTTGCAGAATTGGGGCCAAGATGGAGGACGAGGACGTGGCGATCTGCTTGTTGCGCAGCCTCTCCGAGAGCTACAAAAACGTAAGTCTCAACTTGGAGATGACCAGCGCGGAACTGCGGACGCATGACTATGCGAAAATGCTCACGAGTAAGCATATCAAGAGAAAAGGCGAGAAGACAACGTCGGCTAATGCTGAAGAAGCAAGCAAGGCCTTCAATACCGAGCGTGAGTCTCGCTGGTGTACCTTCTGCGGAAATTCGGTGAATACGGTGGACCGGTGCTGAGCCAAGCAAAAGAAAGAAGACCAAGGATCCATGCGGTGGCAATTCCCGTGGACGAAGAGACCATCAAGTTCAGTGGAGAGAATGCAGCAACAATCGTGGCTACGATCGAGTAGCGTTTGCTGTTTCGCTTGAGTGCGAACTTAAGACGGATAAGGGCTAGTCCGGAATGTGGGTAGCAGACAGCGGTGCGACACACTATATCTGCTATGACAAGAATGAGTTCGCAGCTCTCAGTGGGCGCGATGAAGACGAATTGTCGGTTGTGCATGATAACAAGGCTGCGATAAAGGAAACCGGGACCATCATGGATCACGTTTGTCGCCGTTGGGCAGAACCAACGGCGACAAACGTGAGATTGAGATCAATATTGCGCTCTACGACCGAGTATGATCAAGAACCTTCTGTCTAATCCTTGGATTAGCAAGAGCAAGATAGTTACAAGTGATGTTCGATGATACCAAGATGCACATGACACTTAAGGGCAACATGCAAGTGGTGGCGATGGCAGAGTTCGTGGATGGATTGTACGGATAGATATCTACATCACGCAGATGATCTTCGATACTACCAAATGGATGGATGTCAAGTGTAGTAACACTGCAAAAAGGTCCTGGACACCACCGCCAAGATGAATAGCACAGACACCAAAATGGAGAAAGACGTGACGATCAGTTCGATCTGCAAGATTCGAAGATGTCAGATCACTTTATTCTGAACCTGGATGAGTATCACGAGACTGTAGACGCATTAAATTGAAAGGTGTTGATGAATGAGCTTATGGAGCAACAGAGGAAGAAAGCAGCAATGGTGGATGCGGGTAAATAGATACTTTAGTAAATAGTCTAGCATTAAACAAGAGGAAAATGGAAACAGGCAGTTGTAACAAGCTCAAAATCGCACCAAGCATCTTTTGTCGCTCTTACATCAGTGTTCATCTTAATACTTGATGTTGTTGAATGTTTTTGCATCTGCATTCGAGGTCAAGCTTTCATCAATTAATCATAATACTTCGCCAGTACTGCGTAGCTGGACTCCTAGATGCATTTTTTTCACACTAGTTTACATGCCAATCGTGCAATAAAATGTCAAGCAGACATCACCCTGTTTCTATTTAAATTTACACCATTTCGTCGTAAAAAGAATGTAGGTTGTCGAGAACGATGTTGATCACGTACGCCGAAATCATTATGCCGTAATCACAAAAAAGCCCATGACAAATTTCGTGGAATGAGGACAAGCTTGTCATGGTCAAATGCATCAAGCAAAAAGTTAAATATTGTACTGACTGATATAACTGTTAAATACGGGTTATTCAATGTTACTTACTTTTCAAATATGTCCTGCAAAAGATGTCTCAAACAAAGAGTCAGCTGCTGCGAAGGCAGGCTGCTCTTGGCTTCCGGACTGAATGAAGCCGGCTTAAGGAGTAAGCGGCAAATTAGAAAGTGACAGCATTATGAGACCTTACTCTACCCACATCATAGATTGTATGTGGTCCACACCAAAGTCGACTGTACTTCACATGCTACATATCGAGCGTCGCTCACACAAACTTATTGTACGTTCTGCTCAAAAAATCTAGTGTAGCTCACACATGAATCATGTGTAGTTCAAACAAGACATGTGTGTAATGCACATGTGTGCCATGTGTAGATCACGCAAAATTTGTATGTAGCTCACGCGAAGATCATGTGCAGTTCACACATAAAAATGTAAAAATCATACAGGAATCATATGTAGATCACACAGAAAAACATACTATGATCATATGTTGCTCACACACAAATCATAAGTAGTTCGCACATAAAACATGTGTAGATCACAAAAATATCATATAATGATCATATGTTGTTCACAAATAATCATAAGTAGTTCGCACATAAAACATGTGTAGATCACACAGAAAAACATACTATGATCATATGTTGTTCACACAAAAATCATAAGTAGTTCGCACATAAAACATATGTAGATCACAAAAAATCATATAATGATCATATGTTGCTCACAAATAAAACATAAGTAGTTCGCACATAAAACATGTGTAGATCGCAAAAATATCATACCATGATCATACGTGGTTCACACATAAATCATAAGTAGTTCGCACATAAAGCATGTGTAGATCACAAAAACATGTGCGGTTCATGTATAAAGCGTATGTGGTTCACGCAAAAATCATGTGCAGCTCACAAATTCATTGCGTGTGATCCACACGTGGACCATGTGAGTCTCTCAACTATCCTAGTCGCCTGATTAGCTTAAGGTAGCTTTTGCAAGTTATCGGGTAAGTTACTTTGTACCGGTTACCCTGCCCATCCGATCTCGCGTCATTCCGGTAAGTCTATGACGTCATCTCGGTGACGTCGCTTCTATTAGACGAGTAGAGTGATCGGACGCACACAAAATCGATGGATTAGATGCACCGTGTGATTGGATGCAGTTCAAAGTAGGCAGAGCTGAGACCTAAAATCAATCACTTCCAAACAGTCTCTCCTCCACTCAAATCCTCTGCACACTTCGGTGAAAACTTCTTTCGTGTTCCAAGCTTCTCTTCAAGTGTTCGTAACGATGCAACAGGTTATAAGCCCAAGTACCATGACTTCTACCCAAGATGCAAGACCAAGGTCTTCATTGATAGGTTCAATGGAGACACGCGACTTGAAGCCGTTACATGCGTGGCATGTTCCTTACCAAGTCAACATGGCATGTGGTGAACTAAGTATCCACTCTAACCTTCGCGGACCCTCGCGCGATGGACGAATAAGTCGATACCAGAAACATCGCCTTCGTGCTCATGTTATTGCACATGGACGCAGACTACCATCACGTAGTTGACAATTGCGGAGAAGATGGGTGGCATGGACGCGGTTGAATGCGCTGTACAGCGGATCACACAAAGCTGGGCACGTTTACATCAAGCGCCAGCTCTTCAGTATGGAGATGGTGGAAGGCGCCAACGCATTGCATCACTGCAATGAAGTCCTGAACGTCAGTGTTAAGTTTTGCAGAATTGGGGCCAAGATGGAGGACGAGGACGTGGCGATCTGCTTGTTGCGCAGCCTCTCCGAGAGCTACAAAAACGTAAGTCTCAACTTGGAGATGACCAGCGCGGAACTGCGGACGCATGACTATGCGAAAATGCTCACGAGTAAGCATATCAAGAGAAAAGGCGAGAAGACAACGTCGGCTAATGCTGAAGAAGCAAGCAAGGCCTTCAATACCGAGCGTGAGTCTCGCTGGTGTACCTTCTGCGGAAAATCGGTGAATACGGTGGACCGGTGCTGAGCCAAGCAAAAGAAAGAAGACCAAGGATCCATGCGGTGGCAATTCCCGTGGACGAAGAGACCATCAAGTTCAGTGGAGAGAATGCAGCAACAATCGTGGCTACGATCGAGTAGCGTTTGCTGTTTCGCTTGAGTGCGAACTTAAGACGGATAAGGGCTAGTCCGGAATGTGGGTAGCAGACAGCGGTGCGACACACTATATCTGCTATGACAAGAATGAGTTCGCAGCTCTCAGTGGGCGCGATGAAGACGAATTGTCGGTTGTGCATGATAACAAGGCTGCGATAAAGGAAACCGGGACCATCATGGATCACGTTCGTCGCCGTTGGGCAGAACCAACGGCGACAAACGTGAGATTGAGATCAATATTGCGCTCTACGACCGAGTATGATCAAGAACCTTCTGTCTAATCCTTGGATTAGCAAGAGCAAGATAGTTACAAGTGATGTTCGATGATACCAAGATGCACATGACACTTAAGGGCAACATGCAAGTGGTGGCGATGGCAGAGTTCGTGGATGGATTGTACGGATAGATATCTACATCACGCAGATGATCTTCGATACTACCAAATGGATGGATGTCAAGTGTAGTAACACTGCAAAAAGGTCCTGGACACCACCGCCAAGATGAATAGCACAGACACCGAAATGGAGAAAGACGTGACGATCGGTTTGATCTGCGAGATTCGAAGATGTCAGATCACTTTATTCTGAACCTGGATGAGTATCACGAGACTGTGGACGCATTACATTGAAAGGTGTTGATGAATGACCTTATGGAGCAACAGAGGAAGAAGGCAGCAATGGTGGATGCTGGTAAATAGATGCTTCAGTAATAAACGCGAATCTCGATACTCTGTGTACAGCGGTAAATTGGAGTACACATCGTGGGGAGCTAGCTGTACCAGCATAAGCTTAAGTACGACTATTGAGGAGATCCACGCAGCTTGTGCAGCTTGAGGGCATTGATCAATGTTCACTGAAAGATTATGATGAAGACAGCGAATACAATGAGAAACGCTTTGTCTTGTGGACATTGATGGATGTCAAAGGGTAAGAGGCTTTGTCGAGGAAGCTTGAAGAGCACGAAGGAAGTCTGCACATGAAGTGCAAACGACTTGAATAGGAGAAGATAGATTCGAAGGTGTTGATTCATCGGAGTTTATTCTGCTTGCACCCTGATGTATAAGCTGTCCACGTATATATCATGTAGGTCTTTCAATCGAGCTGCTCGTCTGATGAATTCTGATGTCGTTATCGTAAAATCGATGCTGTAAATACTACGCTTAAAGTTCGGATTCAAGGAGTGACCATCCAGACCACAAGAAGCCGCTCACGTAATCTCAACGAAGTTGGTGTGTCACGTTGTGACCAGAAACATCGCCGGCTTACGCTCACCCACTGGCACATGAGGGTGCATCGAATGTACCAGTGCTTCATTCTCAAGGTAGCCTGAGTGGCGTGGACGCCCTTCAAGAAGTTTTACGGCGACTGGCAGGAAGCAGGAAGGATGGCGCAATCCCCTTGAGACGCTGAATGAATAATGAGAAAGATCGAAGATAAAAAGCAGATCTAACTCTGCCTACGCAGCTAAGATGTCCACCTCCGATCATTGGTGCATCCAAATTCACTGCTCGTCGAAATGTTCGATTTGTCCGATCATCTCAGGCGTAGTTACCTTGAAAAGGTTGCCTTCAACTTGCAGTTCGGATTGAGCGAGCTCGACTACCCGCACGTTTCAAACCAGGTAGCTCTCTATATCATGCGACAGATCTTCATTACTACCATATGGATGGATGTCAAGTGTAGTAACACTGCAAAAAGGTCCTGGACACCACCGCCAAGATGAATAGCACAGACACCAAAATGGAGAAAGACGTGACGATCAGTTTGATCTGCGAGATTCGAAGATGTCAGATCACTCTATTCTGAACCTGGATGAGTATCACGAGACTGTAGACGCATTACATTGAAAGGTGTTGATGAATGACCTTATGGAGCAACAGAGGAAGAAGGCAGCAATGGTGGATGCTGGTAAATAGATGCTTCAGTAATAAACGCGAATCTCGATACTCTGTGTACAGCGGTAAATTGGAGTACACATCGTGGGGAGATAGCTGTACCAGCATAAGCTTAAGTACGACTATTGAGGAGATCCACGCAGCTTGTGCAGCTTGAGGGCATTGATCAATGTTCACTGAAAGATTATGATGAAGAAAGCGAATACAATGAGAAACGCTTTGTCTTGTGGACATTGATGGATGTCAAAGGGTAAGAGGCTTTGTCGAGGAAGCTTGAAGAGCACGAAGGAAGTCTGCACATGAAGTGCAAACGACTTGAATAGGAGAAGATAGATTCGAAGGTGTTGATTCATCGGAGTTTATTCTACTTGCACCCTGATGTATAAGCTGTCCACGTATATATCATGTAGGTCTTTTAATCGAGCTGCTCGTCTGATGAAGTCTGATGTCGTTATCCTAAAAAAGATGCCGTAGATACTACGCTTGAAGTTCGGATTCAAAGAGTGACCATCCAGACCACAAGAAACCGCTCACGTAATCTCAACGAAGTTGGTGTGTCACGTTGTGACCAGAAACATCGCCGGCTTTCGCTCACCCACTGGCACATGAGGGTGCATCGAATGTACCAGTGCTTCATTCTCAAGGTAGCCTGAGTGGCGTGGACGCCCTTCAAGAAGTTTTACGGCGACTGGCAGGAAGCAGGAAGGATGGCGCAATCCCCTTGAGACGTTGAATGAATAATGAGAAAGTTCGAAGATAAAAAGCAGATCTAACTCTGCCTACGCAGCTAAGATGTCCACCTCCGATCATTGGTGCATCCAAATTCACTGCTTGTCGAAATGTTCGATTTGTCCGATCATCTCAGGCGTAGTTACCTTGAAAAGGTTGTCGTCAACTTGCAGTTCGGATTGAGCGATCTCGACTACCCGCACGGCTTAAAACCAGGTAGCTCTCTGTGGTGAAGTCGATCTCACAAAATTGCTTGTATGAGTGTCGATCTTCCACTTACCCAGACTTGCCGACTCACGGAGGGGGTACTCCGATCCGTGCCTTGTTGTATGACCTTGTGCTCACCTTGTGTACCCGTCGGTTGGGCTGGCTTGAGCTCTTCGTAACGGCCTTGGGAGATGTCGATCTCGCTGAGAGGTTGGGTTGAGGGTTCGCTTCCGGTGCGGAAATCTTCACACCACGAACGGGGGTTCTGCGATCCCGATCTTGGATCGCACCGATCTTGATTTGTCTTCGAGATCGGGGTCTTTGCTGTGCGGAAATCTTCACTCAGCAAATAAAAGTCCTGCGTCGATCTTGCCTTGGGATCGGTCCGATCTGGTCTTGGGATCGGCCGATCTTGCCGGAAGTGCGCAATTTGGGTAGATCGGTGTCTTGTTTCGCCAAAATGAAACGTGCCGATCTGTCCAGGGGATCGCTTCGATCCTGCTCGGTCTTGTCTTGAACGCCTTGTCCAGATCTTCTGACCACTTGAGCCGTCTCGCGATCCTGTGTCCAAAATCCTTTTCCTTTTCCGTTGTGTGCTGCTACCCTAGCAGTTGAGTTGAGTGTGAGTACTTGATCGATCCGGGCCAGATATCCCGGGATCGCTCTTCTCGATCTTGGCCAACAATCCAAGATCGGTCTTCTGTGTCCCTGTAACACGCGTGCCTTAACCCGCCGGGGAAGCCAAATCAATCTTGCCTGGAGAAGAGGGGAGGATAACGTGCGTCGTGAGCAGAAGAAGTAGAGTTCAAGTCTGTTTATTAACCAACCAAATTACTATCCAACCTACCCTTAAGCCTATTCTTAACTATAGGTCACTCTTCAAACCGATATCGCCCTTGAATCTGGATCGCCCCCTTGCCACGTGTCTAAATTTCGTGCCCTGTACTCCAATGATAGCGCCAATATTCCCGATACCGTACCTGAACGCCAAAAGAGGACCAAATCCCAAATGGGATACCAAATACCCATTTTTGGTACCCAAAAGCCCAAAATAGTGCCCAAATGCCGAAGGCGTCTAAATCCATTTTGCGACGTCAATTCGGACAGCTTCCACTGGCTCTTTTGGCGTGAAACTTCTTGACATCACTTAGTGACCTCTACCAAGTATATTCCACATGATCCAGTGTCTTCATCAACCATATATTCATGATCAGTGTGGAAAATGACCGATCTGTCATCCAATATCGAGATGTTGGAGGTCGATCCGGTCTAAATCGGCAATTAACACTTTTTCATCTCCTCATACGTGCTTCAATATCATCCTCCAGTGTTATCCAATCGACAACTTCATTCATACGTCTCGACATCGGTTTCCTTGACTCTTCTGAGTATGCAAAACTTCCAGATCGGTGTATAATTAACCAAAATCAGTACTCCCAATTTAGGATCAGTAGAGTATCACCGATCCGTATGGTGTTGCACCTTCTTTGCCGATTCACCGACCTATACCACCTGGTCCCAGATGCACTTTGGGGAGTCATCTTTTCCCAGATGTGTCAATTCTCCAACAAACCGTTGCCACAACATGCCGATCTGCGATCTGATCTTAGCCTGCTTCAATGTACGTATACTTCTTCTTGACCGGCATTCCAATGAGCTGTATGACTTCATCCCGACGTCTGGTTCCAGATCGCCCCATAACATTCTGCAAGATGTTACACCTTCGTCGCAGAGTCATATCCCATCACCCGGTCCCAGATCCTTGTCCCAGATTGTTCCATGTAAATCGTTCCAGATCGCTCCGTCCCAGGTCGATTCACACCCATTAGTCTAACGACAGTTGGACCGGTTCGCCGATCCCGTTAAGATCATCTTCCACCTCCGTATTGGATCGCCGAGTCTCATGGCCTCCTTTTCCACCAGTAAGCGGCGCTTTAAAGGTGTGGCCACCGATCCTCGTACAAAATTTGAGTAGTGACTTTGCCACAACCGCCCCCTGTACTGAAGTCTTTTGTACAGCAATTGACCTCAGTACAGTCACTCATCAACTTCGTTCCAAGCACTCAAGTCCGTCTCATGGCCTCTCCGACGCATCCACCCACCTCGCTGATCTCATCAGAAGGACCCACCATGTTTCTGTCTCCGGATCGCGACCTGTCGCCCGGATCGCCCGATCTCGGAGGACACACCCCAGCGGTCCCCGATCGGCCTGGGTCTCCGCGCCATCTAGGCCCAACCGGATCGCCCACAATCCCCACAGGATCGCCAGATCGACAGCCGACCAGACCCTCGTCTCCATCCCGAGACTCGCCATCTAGATCGCCAGATCGCGGGTGGTATGCTCCTATCGTCCCAGATCAACATGAGTCTCTCAGTAATCCCAGATCGGTCGGATCACTCTCGACCGCCGCGGAATTATCAGATCGTTCCTCCGAGCCATTCCCGCTTCCCACTCCTCCGGCGGCCCCAGATGCGTCCAGATCCGACATCCCGGCCGCTAATGAATCTCGTGAAAGGTCTGCTCCAGCTGTGGGCGTCACCGACTTCGTTCCCAGAGTCTCTGCCGACGACGTTCGTCTCACGATGGCCACGATCTCGTATTTGTGGGATCGAGAGGCTACCTTCTGCAGCCAAGCCGACACCATTCATGCGCTCCAGCAATCCTACCGAGATGCCGTCGTCCGGGGGATCGCTTACAAGACGAGCTTGATTCGCTATACAGATCAGCCGCTCCTTTTGTCTCCTTCGTCCAGCTTCGATATGACTGGATGCAGGGCCGCTACGTCGACGCAGTGCATTCTTTGAGTGATTGCCATCGAGCTCTGCGGACATATCGAGATCAATCGGAGGAGATTCGTCGGCTACGCACTTTGATATGTGCCAACGACGAGGCTCAGGGGAACTTGGAACGACAGGTGGATGCTTTGAGGGCTCAGCTTCATTCGCTCCAAGCCGAACTCAACTCTCTCCGACAGCAGCGTGATCAGCTGACCATGGACAAATCCTTCCTTCACATAGATTTTTTGCACTTGAAGGAGCAATTGGCTCAGTCTCAGGAGGAGATCGCAGATGGACTGTCTTCGATCAGCGATCTCATGCAACAAGTGGATGGTTTGACTCCCCTAGAGGGTCAGTTGGCACTTTCGCAGGCGGAGAACGCCAACCTACGTCGTCAGCTTGCGGAACACCTCGAGATATACGACCAGTTGCAGGTGGTGGAGCATGATCGGGATCAGGCTATAGCTGAACACCGAGCTCTCCTCGACACACTGAACAGTGCTATACTCGGATCCCGGTCGTCTGCGTTGATCGCTCGATCGACGCCTAAGAGTGCTACTCCGGTCGGATCGGCCCCTGCTCCCACTACCCCGGGATCGAGATCGCTTGCCCGTAGGTCCAGATCGAGATCGTCCGGCCCGCCTGCCAAGCGTCGGCGTATTCAACCAAGGTCACAATCCAGTGATTCTTCCACCGCCCGTGTGGCTTCCCGGCTATTGTCGTTGAACCCTTCAATACCTTTAAACAAACTTCCCGGATTGGCCCCACCCGAGCCTCCACCCAATTCTTCTTGTTCTCCGCTTTCGTCCGCGGCTTCTGGGACTGGATCGGGAAGTGAGGAGCTGACCGAGTCGGATTCTAGCTCGGATGATTTGACTCGTGCTGCATTATCCCAATCGAGATCGGCCTCTCGTCGTCAACCTAGATCGGATGCCCGATCTTCGACCCCGAACCCCTCTCCGGCCGCTCGGGTTGTTCCCGCTTCTCCCGCAGCTACTGCGTTGGCTCAAGCACTGTTGCGTTCGCCTTCTCCAGACGTTCCGGAGCCTCGTTATCTTTCGTACCCATCCACTCCGGTCGCGGCTGTCCCCGTAGTCGAAATTCAAGATGATGGCGGCGTAGAAGACGTGGAGGTATCGCCAACAGGGGAGACACACAGCGAGACTGGCTCTGTTAGTCCGCCTCCGGAGTCTACTGCGCTTTCGGATCGCCATTCGTCCGATAGCGAAAACAGCATCACCCTTCCGGCACGCCAAGTGGCTAACAGAGTTTTCTCTTCCGTGGACTTCGACAATCTTCCGCCACTCCAGCAACCACGGGATCGGTGGATTCCCAACTATCTGGCGCCCTCCCGACGGGTAGCTTCCGAGATCGCTCCATGGTCCGTTTCGCGGATCGCGATGGTTTGCGTGAGGACCATGACCATTGAGCTGTTGTTTCACCACTACTCCAAACCCAGGAATTTTCTGTTTCCCTTCTACAATCATGGACGAGCTCCGCCTACGGGGACTTGGGCTTCTGGGCTGATCTCGCGGCAACACATCGAGGCTCTTTATGCTTTAGCCCCTTGGGATAATATCATAGTCCCAGTGAACCCGATATCATTCACCATGACTGGATGGTATCGTGATATGGGTCATCGGTACCTGGAGCTTGAGTCCACTCATCGACAAGCTCTGTGGGAATCTACTCATGCTTTCCCGATTCCTCCGGCTCAAAGGCGATCTGAACGGTTCATGCAGACATTCTGGCGCCAACGAAAACAACGCCGTTCTCGCTTTGGAGCGCGTTGGAAGAACTTCTTGAAGATGATACTCAGCGGCATGATCGCTGGCCACTGTGATCTCGACATCTTGCTAGATCCCTTCTTCCTCCACTATCCGCGCCCACATGAAGACCGAGTTTGGTATCCAGGGTTAGGACACTCTAACGACCCAGCTGACTTGCTAGAGGCGTTGGACATGGCAGACCAAGAGGATCCTTGGCGCAACCAGTTCCGTAACGCCTATTGGGATCATCCCGGATCGCAGATCCCTCGTCTGCAGGACAAGTTCAAACCTGCTCCATCGTCTTAGTCCAAGATCGATATCCAAGCCCGATCGTCTTTCATAATCGTGTAAGTCATTCAATCATCTTCTTTTTTTGGTACTTCCATTCTTTGCAACTTCCACGATCTCGATCCTCCTCGCTCCACATCATTCAGGAAGGTAATTCACTTGACTATCTCCATACTCACATACAAAAACCTCATCCACCAGCATGTGCTACCGTCTAGCACATCTTTCAACCCCTACATCCGCATATGCTACCTCCCGCATACTTGTTCGAACTGTTAAGGTTCGTCCGACTTGCCTTCATGAGACTGCATTACGTCGAAACGGTTTCGACTCACTCGGTTCCGCTCAAACTCTTGCAAGATCGCCCCACAACGTAGATCGGCCTCGTCCACCCAACTTAGATCGGGATATCCCTTCCACTTCACCAGAAACTGCCGGTGTACTCGCCCATAACGGGTTTTTCTACCAGATCGCACGTCCAATATTGCCTCCACTTCGTATTCCCCTTCTTCAAGATCGCCATCCCAACTGTCTTCCGGCAGCAGAGCTTCATCGAAATCCAAGCGATCTGATTCCTCTATCGTAAGCTGATCCTTCGGGCGTTCAGGGAACGTCTTTACCTTTTTAGCTTCGATATGTGTACAATCGGAAATAACCGATATGGGGTTCCAGCGATCTCCAATTTTACAGCATGATCTCCACATACGTCCGCAACTCGGAATGGCCCATGCCACATGTGCGCTAGCTTCTTCGCATATCCCTCTTTAACTCGGTCCAGGTATAGCCAAACTTGCGCTCCTACTTCGATCTCGTGTGGTTCCAGATCTTCGTTGTGTCGATCCGCTCGCTCCTGGATCGCGGCTTGTAAACGATCGTTCACTGCAGATCGGGCTCGCAGGTATTGTCTTTGGATTTTGTATCTCCACCTCTTTGGATCGCGATCTCGTGTCCCCGTATTCCCCACTGGTAGCGTAGCCTCCAAAGTCGATCGCGGGTCCCACCCATGAATCAGATAAAATGGGGTATCCCCCGGATCCGATCTTGTGCAGTGTTAATGGCAAAGGTGAGCCGCTCAGCATACTCATCCCAGTCTCGCTGGTCAACTTCAGCCACGTACATCTTGAGCGAATGTGTCAGGGTTTGCACCATTCGTTCGGCTGTTCCATTTGCTTGTGGCCTGTAAGCCATAGTAGCACGCTGTTTTTGTCCTACGATCCGACTGAAGGCTCGAAAGAAGTCGGACATAAATCCCGGTTCTCGATCGTGCCTGATAGCCTCGCTAGCTCCGAAGCGTCGAAACACACATTCTTCGTAATTCTCCGCTATTGTTTGTGCCGTCCGAGAGGAGCTAGCCTTTGCAATCACATATCCCGAGAAAAGGTCGACCCAAATGAGCAGTTCGGTGTTCCCCTTGATGGACTTGGGCAACGACGGTATATGATCCATGGCGATGATCTGGAATGGATAGGTTGCGTGTAGATTGCCCGGGGATTTCCCATTAATCATCGGGTTTCCTTTCCCGGTCTCACAGTCGGTACATTCGCCCACATATCGTTGAACGCTCCGATACAGTCCTCTCCAATGAAATCGCGATCTGATCCTCTGATAGGTTCGGCCAATACCCTGATGGCCTCCTTCCAGACTCGTGTGATAATGATGCAAAAATCTTGCTGCAACGTCTCAGGGATCACCAACCGCATCAAACCATCGCGATCTTCCGACTCTCTTTTCGCCATGGGGCAAAAAAATAGCAGATTGTTCTCATCGATCTCGTAATCCGGCGCCAGTTTGGCGCACGTCTTCACTTCTACCGCATCCAAGTTTGATACATCGCCACTTAGATATGTCTTGAGATTGACAATCCAACGCTCTTCATCTTGAGCTTGGACAATTCGTTGAATCCTGATCCTCTGTACTATCTCCTCCTGTATCACTTCAGGTTCATGACGTATCCTCCTGGCTGATCTCGCGATCGCAGTTACCCGAGCTAGCTGACCATCTTGCTTGGGCTTCAACAATTCATCGAGACGGTTCAGAGTCATCAGATCTTGCCGATCCTCTTCAGCTACAACCGTTCTTCCCTTTTCGCTCTGCAATGCTGTGCTGGCTAGTCGATCTGCGCTCTGATTCCACTCTCGCTTCATATGCAGAAACTCGTGACTAGGCCATGACTGCAGCTTCTCCAACGCTTTGTGTCTCAGAAGCTGAAGGCCCGGTGCCTTGCAGTCGATCTCACCGCGCATCTGTCGAATCACCAGACTGGAATCTCCACACAGTATTACTCGCCCCCTATCCAGACCGGCGAGTAACTCAAAGCACAGTAGCAAGCCATTATACTCAGCTTCATTCACAGTCAGATCGTGAACATATCTCGATTCGGCCGCCACGATCGTCCATTCGGGTAACTTCCATATCACGGCACTGAACGACCCTCCTTTCTTTTTTATCCTAGCCGATCCATCGAAACTGGCTACCAGCAACTCCTCATCTGTTTCCACCGTTGGAGGAGGCATCGATATTTTGAGTCGACAGTCTTTTCGTGGGGAGATCGCAATCAGCATCTCTTCCACCTCTCCTCTCGGAGTGATACTCGCTGCTAACATGCCCAGGATTTCTTCCTCTCCTCTTTCACATTTCTTCACCTCCATAGTCCAATTTGACAACAAAGCAGCCCACCGTCCTAATCTCCCGTTGAGCCCTCGAGACTGCATCAACCAGGCTAACGTAGAATGTCGGGTCAGTACAGTGATCTCCCGCGAGGCAAGCGTAGTATAGCATACATCCAACACACGAAGTAGCGCCAGCACTTCTTTTTCTACCATTCCGTAGTTAAGCTCATTAGGCTTTAAAGTGCGGCTAGTAAACGTCACCGGATGGTACACGCCATCGTACTCCTGTATCAGGGCCGCTGAGACAGCCCACTTGCTAGCGTAGACCACGATTACGGGGGACCGATCTGGGTCGAAATGCTTGAGCATGGGAGCTGTAGCTATCTTAGCTTTTAGCATAGTGAAAGCAACCTTGGCTTCCGTCCATCGACCCTCGTTGGAGCATTCGTCTCCTGCTGCAAGCTGAGATCGGCCGATCTCGAAGAAATCCGATTCTCTTAACTCATACAACACCGCGGCATACACCGCGAAATCCTCAATGAAGCGACGGTAGTAGTTCAAGCTCCCGAGAAAGGATTGCATAGCTCGTAGCGTGCTAGGAAACGGGATGTTAACCAACGACTCTAGGTTCTTGGGCTGAGCCTCCAGACCATCCATCGACACTCGATGTCCCAAATAATCGACCTTACGGCACCCCCAAAAACTCTTCGTGAGGCTGATAGACAGATTCCACTTATCACATGCCTCCAGCAACCGTTCTACTTTTGTGTACAAAGATCCCCATGACGCGGCTGGTATGAGAATATCGTCAATGTAAGATCGGCGTCCCAGTATAGACGGTCGTCGATCTGTCTCAGGTTCTCCATCTTTGAACACGTCGATCGGGCCATCAGAAGCTGATCTCTGGCCGATCTTGAGATATCCATACAACGCATTGTCCACCAGACGTTGGTAGATCTGGGGCGCGTTCTTAAGCCCAAAAGGCATTCGCAGCCACTCGAACAAGCCAAACGGTGTGACAAACGCTGAGATCAGTTTTGCTCGTTCGGTCATTTCGACGACCCAAAATCCACTAGCCATGTCTAGCGAACAGTACCATAGAGCTTTATCCAGATCTTCCAACAGATCGCTGATCAACGGCATGGGATAAACCATCAGACGCGTCAGCTGGTTAACTCTTCGATAATCAATGCAAAGGCGAATATCCACTCCGTTCTTCTTGATGATCACCACTATCGGAGACGCCCAAGGTGACGTGGATGGCTGAACGATTTTGGCTGCTAATAGTCCTTTGATGAGATCTGACAGCTTCTCCCGATATTTGGGTGCGACCGGACGCACTCTTTGCGCTATCGGTGCTGCCCCACCGACATCAATATCACAGATCGCGCCTCGTGCTGCGGGTGGTAGAGCATTACCTTTACCCATGAGGAGGTGACGGCTCTTCCAGATCAGCGATCTGAGCCGTTGTTGATCTGTGGTGAGAGGCACATCGGGATCACCGATCTGAATGTCCTCAATCGTAACTTCTTCCGTAGTCGCCGACATCTCTGGTAGCACGGCCATATGCTGCTCGATATCTTCCGCAAACAAATCTCCGCTCTCGTGGTGATAAACTGGTATTTCTGCAATCTCGACGTCTTCAGTATTTAGCATTATTTCTTCTTTAGGCTCCTTCGTCTCTTCCGGCTGGCCCAATTTCAACAGTCGGTCAGTCGGCTCAGCCTTCGGTAGAGACGATCTGTCACGTAGCCCTTCTTGACCGGTGTCGCGGTCTCCCTTCGTTGCATGTTGGGTACCGATCTCATGACCGTTCTCCATCCGCGATAGTTCGGCTCCCCTGACCGTTACTTCCCTCGCAACTACAGCATCTGCCTTTTGCGAATCGTCATCGTTAGCTTGCGACGTTACCGTGGAGATCGCCGGAGACAGGTTCTGTAACGCATCAGACGGACGTTTCAAGATGCGTTTGGGAGCGGCATACGTAGGACGATCTACCAATGGTCCGATCGGTTCTTTCGGGAGTTCGTTCACTCGATCCGTTGTAGCCTCATATGCCAGAGTTTGCCATTCCTTGTACTTCCCCGACCCGACTGTCACCAAACCTTGGGTCCGCGGTACCATATCGCCTTCGACCCACATGCCTAATATAGTGTGGGTGGGCAGTATGATCTCCCGGTCGCCAATGTTGGTCATCTGCAGGTATTTCGTCTTACCCCACCCCGAGATCACAGTGGGGACCCAATCTAGTCCTCTAGCGACCCACAACTTCATCTTAGCCCCTCCGATCCCGATCTTCACTTCCCTTGACTCTCCGACCGGGATCACCACGTGTTGGTCCTTCGCCGTTATATGTTGTATCTTCGATCCGTACGCGGGGCGACGTCCTGCGAGATGAATGCGGATTTCTTCTGGTAGACATAGCGCGCCATCCGCTAGATCGAGCCGCACTCCAGCAGGCACCATAAAATCCATACCCAGAATCGCTTCTTGCCCTGCCAGATCGCCTACCCATACATTGAAATAGTATACCAGCGATCCCGCGAGGGTCACCTTGATCTTGGTACGTCCTACCGTCATGTACGGAGTTTCTCCAATCCCGATACATTCTTGTCGTTGACTTTCGTCAATATTGCAACCGACCTCACGAGCAAAGGTGGTGTCAATGATCGACACTTCAGCACCAGAATCAAATAACAGAGTAGCTTTTACGTTGTTGATCTTGCCAACGGCTTTCGCTTGTTTGAACCACTTCCCGGGTGAATAATGTTTCCAGTATCCGCGAGATTCACCATAAGCGAGCTCGATCTCCATAGCTGGTTCAGATCGTGAGTACTCATCGATCCGCTTCAGATGGGACACGGAAGCGACACGTTTTAACTTCGAACGAGATATATTTGTTTCCACGTCAATATCCTGCTTACTCTCGCGATCTGTCTTCTTTTTTTTCCACGTATGCAATAATGCAGAGCCCAGAACGCTCGGCTCGTACCAGATTCAAACCTGGCGAGCGTCCTAGTTTAACATCTTCTCGGCCTTCTCTGGTAGCATCCCCGCATGCTTATTCGGGACGTACCACTGACGGATCATGTTGTAGAACTCCTCCATGGGACACTTCCCCGGGTCGTGCATCTCACCGCAAGCACGACACACGAAAAAACAATTGTCAGAGGGGTGTCCTTTACGCCCACACTTCTGGCAAGTGAGCCGCTTCCAACAACCGAGATCTCCATGCTTGGTCGATCCGCAATGAGTACACGGCTTCAATGGCATATTGCGGTCTTGATAGTCTTGACGAGTGTTCGGGTCGACCGATCTCGCGTTTGCTGCAACGTCATTGGGGGATGAACGGCGATCCGCAGTAGCAGCCACATGGATCGATCTCAATCGATCTTCCAAATCCGATCCGCAGGTGTCTGATCCTGACTCGCTGCAGACGTCCTCGGTACGGACCATCCTTACCGCTCGTGCAGGCTTAGACAGCGCTGGACCCTGAGTTCCCTTCTGCCTGAATTTGGACGATCCCATCATCACTTTCCCTTGACGCGATCTCCCTTGTTGATATCCGTGCAGTGTCTTTTGCATGGCCTCCGCGTCTTCTACATTCAGCAGTAGCAATTGATTGGACAGATCGGGGTCGTCCAAGGTGTCAATGAAATGATTGACATGTTCCTTGCGCGCAGCTGGCAATCCAGTCATCACCGGTATCTTCGCCTGCATTCCCATCACATTAAGCCGATACAGGTACTGTAAAGGATCTTCCTCCGATCGTTTCTTTGCATGGTAGTATTGCCTGCTCGCGGACATCCCGTGTCCCGCATACTCCACAAGAAAACTGTTCATCAATTCTTTCCAATTGAATCTCGTCGATCTACTCAGCTGTCGGTACCAGTAGCGGGCTGGGCCCACCATGAGATCACCGAAGACCAGACATCTCTCCTCGTCCGGTGCTTGGTCCCGGATAAACGCTGATTTCACTTTGCCGATCCAGGTCCGTGCTTTGTCTTCTTCCCGATCCTTCCCTGAGAATTCTTTCAGCTCAGAAATCGCTGAGATTCTGATCCTCTGCGTGATGTTTCCCCCTCCGGTAGTCGCACCGGTCGCGGCTACATGAGGGCGCCGTGGTTCGGGCATCCATAGATCATCCGGGTCGTATTCCGCCGCCTCATGGATATGTTGGTAAATGTCCGACCCCACCGACTCCATCTCCACATCCGGCATGTCAAGGCTTTCGTGTGAAGGTTGGAGCAAAGTACGTCGATCTGGGTAGCGGTTTGGCTGTCGATTCATTCGCTGAGCTGTACGTTGCTCCGCCTCGTACTTCTTCATGGCTGAATTGAAGTACCGACTTAGATCGCCCTCTTCTTGATCCTCCAGCCCAGTGCGGGTACTGGCCGATCTCTGCGGCATGTTGCTCTTGGCTTGTCCCTTATAGGCGTCGATCTTGGCTTGTCCGATCTTGTCCTTTAAGAACCTTCCACCCGATGGTCCTAGAGACATCTGACGAATGCTGATGGATCCATCTGACTCGCTCTCGGAGTCATCCGAGGCGTAGCGGGAGCGATCCCGCGGGGTGTTTACAGAGCGAGCCCGAGGGCGTCCCGATCTTGTCTTCAGGAGTATTCGCTTTGCCCACCAGCATTATCATGATCTCTACAAACTCGTTCGCCGCGTCCTTCAACTGTTCCAAGCTGCAACTCAGCAGTTCATCTCCATCAAAAGCGTCAGGGCAGATACCCATGTCGTCCAACATCTGCAAAATCACATTGATCTCGTCGACTTTGTTGGTCCCGTGAAGTGGGACCGAGATCGGCTTATCCAGAGGACCAATCACCTTGGGCCTTAACATCTTGAACACTGGGTCCGTCTTGAGCAGCGTCTTCAACTGGCCATAATAGTACTGCCATTTTGCACGCTCCCGCGCTTCACCCGTCGTCTCCTTCTCCATGGACGCGATCTTTATTGGGTTATATTCCGTCTTTGGCATCGCGATCTTATCTGGTGTTTCATCGTATTCCTCTTTGGCTCCGATCTTCGATTGCACGGTTCGGCCGATCTGGCGATCTTTGACATCTGATCCCATCGATCTCGTCGCGGATCGTTCTGATGTGGTCGATCTCGCGATTGTGCTCTTCGGCTTGAGGTCGGGCGATCTATCGACTAAGATATAGGGTTTGGCTTTCGCCGATTTGGTTTTCACCGTTGGATTTTCATCCAGCAGATCGCTCTTTGCAGAGCGATCTGCGGTGGCCCCGAAGGGACCCTAGGAGGGAATTGAGGTTTATCTTCCAGATCGATCTCTCGATCTTCCTCTTTCATTTTCATTTCATCAGAGCCCCTCCCAAAACTCTGATGATCTGAGGATCTTGTGCTTCTGCGTGTCTGCGTCGATCCCTTTGTCGCTGACACTTCAATCCCAGGTTCTTGCTTAATCTTGACATCTTCGCCAGTGGACTCACGGTGAAATCCAGAGGCCTCAGAAGATCCGGGCACGCGCACCATTGTGGTGAAGTCGATCTCACAAAATTGCTTGTATGAGTGTCGATCTTCCACTTGCCCAGACTTGCCGACTCACGGAGGGGGTACTCCGATCCGTGCCTTGTTGTATGACCTTGTGCTCACCTTGTGTACCCGTCGGTTGGGCTGGCTTGAGCTCTTCGTAACGGCCTTGGGAGATGTCGATCTCGCTGAGAGGTTGGGTTGAGGGTTCGCTTCCGGTGCGGAAATCTTCACACCACGAACGGGGGTTCTGCGATCCCGATCTTGGATCGCACCGATCTTGATTTGTCTTCGAGATCGGGGTCTTTGCTGTGCGGAAATCTTCACTCAGCAAATAAAAGTCCTGCGTCGATCTTGCCTTGGGATCGGTCCGATCTGGTCTTGGGATCGGCCGATCTTGCCGGAAGTGCGCAATTTGGGTAGATCGGTGTCTTGTTTCGCCAAAATGAAACGTGCCGATCTGTCCAGGGGATCGCTTCGATCCTGCTCGGTCTTGTCTTGAACGCCTTGTCCAGATCTTCTGACCACTTGAGCCGTCTCGCGATCCTGTGTCCAAAATCCTTTTCCTTTTCCGTTGTGTGCTGCTACCCTAGCAGTTGAGTTGAGTGTGAGTACTTGATCGATCCGGGCCAGATATCCCGGGATCGCTCTTCTCGATCTTGGCCAACAATCCAAGATCGGTCTTCTGTGTCCCTGTAACACGCGTGCCTTAACCCGCCGGGGAAGCCAAATCAATCTTGCCTGGAGAAGAGGGGAGGATAACGTGCGTCGTGAGCAGAAGAAGTAGAGTTCAAGTCTGTTTATTAACCAACCAAATTACTATCCAACCTACCCTTAAGCCTATTCTTAACTATAGGTCACTCTTCAAACCGATATCGCCTTGAATCTGGATCGCCCCCTTGCCACGTGTCGAAATTTCGTGCCCTGTACTCCAATGATAGCGCCAATATTCCCGATACCGTACCTGAACGCCAAAAGAGGACCAAATCCCAAATGGGGTACCAAATACCCATTTTTGGTACCCAAAAGCCCAAAATAGTGCCCAAATGCCGAAGGCGTCTAAATCCATTTTGCGACGTCAATTCGGACAGCTTCCACTGGCTCTTTCGGCATGAAACTTCTTGACATCACTTAGTGACCTCTACCAAGTATATTCCACATGATCCAGTGTCTTCATCAAACATATATTCATGATCAGTGTGGAAAATGACCGATCTGTCATCCAATATCGAGATGTTGGAGGTCGATCCGGTCTAAATCGGCAATTAACACTTTTTCATCTCCTCATACGTGCTTCAATATCATCCTCCAGTGTTATCCAATCGACAACTTCATTCATACGTCTCGACATCGGTTTCCTTGACTCCTCTGAGTATGCAAAACTTCCAGATCGGTGTATAATTAACCAAAATCAGTACTCCCAATTTAGGATCAGTAGAGTATCACCGATCCGTATGGTGTTGCACCTTCTTTGCCGATTCACCGACCCGTACCACCTGGTCCCAGATGCACTTTGGGGGAGTCACCTTGTCCCAGATGTGTCAATTCTCCAACAAACCGTTGCCACAACATGTCGATCTGCGATCTAATCTTAGCCTGCTTCAATGTACGTATACTTCTTCTTGACCGGCATTCCAATGAGCTGTATGACTTCATCCCGACGTCTGGTTCCAGATCGCCCCATAACATTCTGCAAGATGTTACACCTTCGTCGCAGAGTCATATCCCATCACCCGGTCCCAGATCCTTGTCCCAGATTGTTCCATGTAAATCGTTCCAGATCGCTCCGTCCCAGGTCGATTCATACCCATTAGTCTAACGACAGTTGGATCGGTTCGCCGATCCCGTTAAGATCATCTTCCACCTCCGTATTGGATCGCCGAGTCTCATGGCCTCCTTTTCCACCAGTAAGCGGCGCTTTAAAGGTGTGGCCACCGATCCTCGTACAAAATTTGAGTAGTGACTTTGCCACAACCGCCCCCTGTACTGAAGTCTTTTGTACAGCAATTGACCTCAGTACAGTCACTCATCAACTTCGTTCCAAGCACTCAAGTCCGTCTCATGGCCTCTCCGACGCATCCACTCGCCTCGCTGATCTCATCAGAAAGACCCACCATGTTTCTGTCTCCGGATCGCGACATGTCGCCCGGATCGCCCGATCTCGGAGGACACACCCCAGCGGTCCCCGATCGGCCTGGGTCTCCGCGCTATCTAGATCATCCCGGATCGCAGATCCCTCGTCTGCAGGACAAGTTCAAACCTGCTCCATCGTCTTAGTCCAAGGTCGATATCCAAGCCCGATCGTCTTTCATAATCGTGTAAGTCATTCAATCATCTTCTTTTTGGTACTTCCATTTCTTTGCAGCTTCCACGATCTCGATCCTCATCGCTCCACATCATTCAGGAAGGTAATTCACTTGACTATCTCCATACTCACATACAAAAACCTCATCCACCAGCATGTGCTACCGTCTAGCACATCTTTCAACCCCTACATCCGCATATGCTACCTCCCGCATACTTGTTCGAACTGTTAAGGTTCGTCCGACTTGCCTTCATGAGACTGCATTACGTCGAAACGGTTTCGACTCACTCGGTTCCGCTCAAACTCTTGCAAGATCGCCCCACAACTTAGATCGGCCTCGTCCACCCAACTTAGATCGGGATATCCCTTCCACTTCACCAGAAACTGCCGGTGTACTCGCCCATAACGGGTTTTTCTACCAGATCGCACGTCCAATATTGCCTCTACTTCGTATTCCCCTTCTTCAAAATCGCCATCCCAACTGTCTTCCGGCAGCAGAGCTTCATCGAAATCCAAGCGATCTGATTCCTCTATCGTAAGCTGATCCTTCGGGCGTTCAGGGAACGTCTTTACCTTTTTTAGCTTCGATATGTGTACAATCGGAAATAACCGATATGGGGTTCCAGCGATCTCCAATTTTACAGCATGATCTCCACATACGTCCGCAACTCGGAATGGCCCATGCCACATGTGCGCTAGCTTCTTCGCATATCCCTCTTTAACTCGGTCCAGGTATAGCCAAACTTGCGCTCCTACTTCGATCTCGTGTGGTTCCAGATCTTCGTTGTGTCGATCCGCTCGCTCCTGGATCGCGGCTTGTAAACGATCGTTCACTGCAGATCGGGCTCGCTGGTATTGTCTTTGGATTTTGTATCTCCACCTCTTTGGATCGCGATCTCGTGTCCCCGTATTCCCCACTGGTAGCGTAGCCTCCAAAGTCGATCGCGGGTCCCACCCATGAATCAGATAAAATGGGGTATCCCCCGGATCCGATCTTGTGCAGTGTTAATGGCAAATGTGAGCCGCTCAGCATACTCATCCCAGTCTCGCTGGTCAACTTCAGCCACGTACATCTTGAGCGAATGTGTCAGGGTTTGCACCATTCGTTCGGCTGTTCCATTTGCTTGTGGCCTGTAAGCCATAGTAGCACGCTGTTTTTGTCCTACGATCCGACTGAAGGCTCGAAAGAAGTCGGACATAAATCCCGGTTCTCGATCGTGCCTGATAGCCTCGCTAGCTCCGAAGCGTCGAAACACACATTCTTCGTAATTCTCCGCTATTGTTTGTGCCGTCCGAGAGGAGCTAGCCTTTGCAACCACATATCCCGAGAAAAGGTCGACCCAAATGAGCAGTTCGGTGTTCCCCTTGATGGACTTGGGCAACGACGGTATATGATCCATGGCGATGATCTGGAATGGATAGGTTGCGTGTAGATTGCCCGGGGATTTCCTATTAATCATCGGGTTTCCTTTCCCGGTCTCACAGTCGGTACATTCGCCCGCATATCGTTGAACGCTCCGATACAGTCCTCTCCAATGAAATCGTGATCTGATCCTCTGATAGGTTCGGCCAATACCCTGATGGCCTCCTTCCAGACTCGTGTGATAATGATGCAAAAAATCCTGCTGCAACGTCTCAGGGATCACCAACCGCATCAAACCATCGCGATCTTCCGACTCTCTTTTCGCCATGGGGCAAAAAAATAGCAGATTGTTCTCATCGATCTCGTAATCCGGCGCCAGTTTGGCGCACGTCTTCACTTCTACCGCATCCAAGTTTGATACATCGCCACTTAGATATGTCTTGAGATTGACAATCCAACGCTCTTCATCTTGAGCTTGGACAATTCGTTGAATCCTGATCCTCTGTACTATCTCCTCCCTGTATCACTTCAGGTTCATGACGTATCCTCCTGGCTGATCTCGCGATCGCAGTTACCCGAGCTAGCTGACCATCTTGCTTGGGCTTCAACAATTCATCGAGACGGTTCAGAGTCATCAGATCTTGCCGATCCTCTTCAGCTACAACCGTTCTTCCCTTTTCGCTCTGCAATGCTGTGCTGGCTAGTCGATCTGCGCTCTGATTCCACTCTCGCTTCATATGCAGAAACTCGTGACTAGGCCATGACTGCAGCTTCTCCAACGATTCGTGTCTCTCCCTGAACCCGGTGCTGCTTACCAGTCGATCTCACCGCGCATCTGTCGAATCACCAGACTGGAATCTCCACACAGTATTACTCGCCCCTATCCAGATCGGCGAGTAACGCAAAGAAACTTACAGTAGCAAGACCATTATGCTCAGCTTCATTCACAGTCAGATCGTGAACGCATCTCGATTCGGCCGCCACGATCGTCCATTCAGGTAACTTCCATATCACGGCTGAACGACCCTCCTTTCTTTTTATCTAGCCGATCCATCGAAACTGGCCACCAGCAACTCCTCATCTGTTTCCACCGTTGGGCGTCATTATTTTGAGGAGTCGACAGTCTTTTTCGTGGGGAGATCGCATTCAGCATCTCTTCCACCTCTCCTCTCGGAGTGATACTTGCTGCTAACATGCCCAGGATCTCTTTCTCCTCTTTTCCATTTTCTTCACCTCCATAGTCAATTTGACAACAAAGCAGCCCACCGTCCTGATCTCCCGTTGAGCCTCGAGAGACTGCATCAACCAGGCTAACGTAGAATGTCCGGGTCCGGTACGGTGATCTCCCGCGAGGCCAAAGTGTAGTATGGCATCCATCCAGCACACGAAGTAGCGCCAGCACTTCTTTTTCTACCGTTCCGTAGTTTAGCTCATTAGGCTTTTAAAGTGCGGCTAGTAAATGTCACCGGATGGTACACGCCATCGTACTCCCTGTATGCAGGCCGCTGAGACAGCCCACTTTTGCTGGCGTAGACCACGATTACGGGAGGACGATCTGGGTCGAAATGCTTGAGCATGGGAGCTGTAGCTATCTTGGCACAGCATAGTGAAAGCAACCTTGGATTCCGTCCATCGACCTCGTTCGAGCATTCGTCTCCTGCTGCAAGCTGAGATCGGCCGATCTCAAAGAAATCGATTCTCTTAACTCATACAACACCGCGGCATACACCGCGAAATCCTCAAATAAGCGACGTGAAGTAGTTCTGACTCGAAAGATTGCATAAGCTCCGTAGCGTGCTAGAAACAGGATGATATTAACCAACGACTCTAGGTTCTTGGGCTGAGCCTCAGACCATCCATCGACACTCGATGTCCCAAATAATCGACTTGGCACTAAAAGCTCTTCGTGAGGCTGATAGACCCAGATTCCATATCACATGCCTCCAGCAACCGTTCTACTTTTTGTGTACAAAGATCCCCATGACGTGGCTGGTATGAGAATCGTCAATGTAAGATCGGCGTCCCAGTATAGACGGTCGTCGATCTGTCTCAGGTTCTCCATCTTTGAACACGTCGATCGGGCCATCAGAAGCTGATCTCTGGCCGTACCTTTGACATCAACCGGCACAGGCCAGTCGGTGATCACCTTGATCTTTTCGGGATCAGGACGTACTCAGTTCTTTCAACGATGCACCCAAGTAGCTTATTTCGCTTGCTGCAAAATCTACACTTCATGAATTGTACACAATTTGATGCTTTCGCATGATTGTAAGAACCTGTCGGACGTGGTATCGGTGAACCTCAACATCCGACTTTCCATCCATGGCCGACTATGGATGAATGCGTCATCCAAATAACCCGGTGCGAATTCTCGTGCTGGTCTCAACAGGTGTGATACACATCTGTTAGGGCAGTGGCAGGGAATTACTAAGCCACTGTGGCATTACTAGCCATTCCCAGAGCATGCCACAACTAGGCGTGCTCACTACGGCTTATAGGGTATGTCCCGTTCTCACATAATAATTTTGATAGAAGCCATCCATCCAAATCCATGGACGAAAAGATGGTACTCATTTGACATGCCATCAATGATTACGTCTTTCCTTGGTATCGGCGTCTGAGCCGGTAACGTTGCAACATTCAACTTGTTAAATGCATGCACAATCCGCCACCCTCCTGTTGCTTTTCGCACACAGAGGTCGGAGAGCTATGTGGAGAAGTTGATTCCCTCACATGGTCCGCAGCTAAGCGATCGGCAAAGAACTTGTCGATCGCAAGTACTGTTTACAGGCAATGGCCACTGCTTCATGACACAGTACTTCAGGCTGGGTTTGAAAATCTCAGCCTCGTGTCGAATACCTTTATCCTTCGGTAACTCGCACAGACAGTTTCAGGAATACATCCTTGAATTTAACCAAATCCTTATAGAGAGGATTTGTCTTGAGTGATTCCACGATTGGGAGTCATATCGCTCAACTCGTGTCTTTTCATCAGGGACACTCTCGTCCATAGATGAACTACTGAAAAACTCTCTCGTTCTCAGTGAACACTGTTGGCGACCTTATGTCGGCTACACACTCCGTCGTCGCGACGAGTACGCGAATCTGCTTGACTTTTCCACTACGCAGATCACGCAAGAACCTTTATGTTCGAGCATTGGCAACTGGTGATCTCGAAGTCAACTTCGGAGGCGCAATCCAGATCAAGTGTATAAGCGCCTACGCGTGATCCATCACTACGGCTACTTGACATTCATTGTCTCTGTCATTTCCTGAGGACTTATTCCCTCAGGCCTCGAGGACTTATTCCTTCGAGTTCGAGAACCTATTTCCACCGTATTTGTAATATCCGGGACTTATTCCTCGCACCTCTGGCTGGGGTTGCGCAACCACAGCGAGGTCATATCTACGAAAGACTCTCCCAGTCGATTTGGGTTATCTTAACCTAGCGATCGATTGTTTCTCTTCTAGATGTCCCCCGCTAGGGATACATCTTTGTCCCGGTCCACTCGACTTATTCGAGTGGTGGACCTTGGCGCAGCCCTGTGTTTCTCTACAGCCGCCGGAATCTTGCTCCCGAAGTGTAACTGTTTGTTACCGCTAAGGTTTTGTGCAGTCGTACTAACGATGACCGTACCACAAGTGAGGCCATCACTCAACTCGTAGTACATCCACACGCTGTGGACGCTCCAAAACGTTCATCAGATGGCCATCTGATGAACAAGCGGCAGGCATCGTTACTGTTCGATGTTGCCAGTTTCACCCGTGGTTCGTACCTTCTGAGCCACGGTATTCCAGGATGACATCAAACTTGTCATCCGTCAATACGATAAAGTCATCATCATATTGGATATCTTCTAGCGTATAGTGGATCTTAACTATACGCTTCATGACTATTACAGATGCCCCTGTTGCAAGACGTACCGTCATTCTCGTAGGAGGTGTGTCACATTCACTGAACTTGAAGTGGCCATCTTCTGGCGATTGGCGTCGCACAAAATTGTTGGACGCCCCACACTCGACTAGAGCTCGAAGGACAACTTATTCGTCTTCGAGTTTCAGGAAGTAATGGTGAGATCTCATTACCTAGAGCAGCAACGCACAATGTTTGTGTGTTGGGAGCAACCTTCATCAAGAGGCCTACAAATTCTCTTGACGTTGCTGGATCAGTAGGGTGCTCCGCAACTACTAAACCTGTCCGTTTTTGACGGTCCATCCCGTTGTTGGTCTTCGCACCAACAGCGGACCCCGCGATCCTGCCCCTTTCTCATGGGTGGACGGTCACTACGCTCAGTGTTGCGAGACACTGGACGAGGGGGCACTACACTCGTAAGCGTAGTGTCCTGTCTTCTCTGACATCTGTTGCATTTCTAAAACTTCTTGTAGTCTGTAGAGCGAGCCTTCTCGCTCTCTACATAACCGAGTTCCATCGGCTCTGGACTTCCGCTGTCATATCGTCTCCCGGTTGACGATACGATGTCGAGCTGGCGCAAGCCTGTCCCAGACTGAAGTCTTTCTGTTCCGCAATGGAAATGGCTTGTTCTAGTGTGAATCTAGTTCAAGTCGGAACAGGTGAGTCTTGAAGGGACCATCGCAAGACCCTGCATGAACACCGAAACCAGCATTGTGTTCATCAATCGGGTTGGAACTTATATAACTCGTGAGATGTCGTATATGTTGCACGTAAGCGTGCACATCACGCTTACCTTGCTTGAGCTTCAAGAGTTCAGTTCGAGCTCCTGAACTCAGCTCTAGGCAGTTCAACGTTTTTCTGAGCCGCGACTTGAAGACTCCTAACGACCCAAACGCATATGGGTCGTGCAACAACCCCAGTGCCCAAGTCTTGGCACGTCGGCCGGATTTGACTGGGCAAATGCAACTTGCATATCCCCGTCGTCGATGCGACGCGCCCTTATGGCATCATCCAATTCGACGAACTATCTCAAGAAGTCCCTTCGACCCCCTATACTTGGAGATGTCAATCTTCAAGGTCTCGGGTCGACGCGAGTGCATCGACCCACCAGCAGCAACCTGCTGCTGTCTGAACAACTCAAAACTGCTGAGCATCCCATTCTCTCAACAACTCTGATTGTTAAGAACCTTGTTGGTGAAGCAAGGCTACTTTCTCGCGTTCTGTGTCAAGTTCATTTTGAATGAACTTGGCGATAGTAACATGTTGGGCATCTCTATTGAGGCCTCTGGCATGACGCTAACAGCATGGAATCCCATGGTTGAACCCGTCCGTTCAACCGCATCCCATTCGACAACACTCAAATGGGAGTAGCCGTCACACGCGTAGCGTGAAAGCTTTGGTATCTTCATCATCAACATATTCATGGTAGATGTGAACGTGGTCATTGGACGGACTACGAGAAGTGCTACCAGGTGTAACGGGGCGCCCTGGAGCTTATTACTGATGACAGTGCAAGCTACTTATTCTGATGACAGAATAAGGCGGTGCCTCCGGAACTTCACGTACACTGGCACGTGCAGAGGAAGACGGTAAGGAGAAGCGAGTACTTGGTTAAAGTAAAAAGTAGAACTGTATTTGTCATAGTTAAAGTCTGTTAATAGAAGCCACTATTTATCTTCATCTAACTATGTCTGAATACAAATCTGCAAATCAACTATCTGCTCACCACTCATTGCGTGCGCATCTGTCGTGGCGCGTCTTCGTTAGTTGATATAATGTCCTATATCCAACCAATTAGGAACTACTCGTAAGTGCTGCAGAATATTTGTCCTTATGACAATATTCTGAGAATATAACTCTTATAGTTACATTTGCAAAGCCTCGACAGTATCTATATTGGCGAGCTTTAACTAACCTACAGCACCGAAAGTACAGGTGGTCGATTCTTCCGTCAACAGATTGACATGCTGAGCCAAGTGATGACGAAAAGTAGCGACAAACAGCCTCACAAACAAGAGCGAGTCCCGGCGGTGCACGCAGATTTTCTTCTTGCTCGGCTTCCGTGTCGTCTTGTTCGTGAGCCCGTCTGCATGCGCTGCAGCATGTCAGTCGGCGCGATGTCCAGTATGTGTGAGGTCTACCATCCCCATCCGCCACCGTATCCTCCCCATCCCACCACCGCTGGCTTCCCATCCCCCGAAGCCACCCCAGGGACGTCCCATCCCAAGCCTCCCCACTCCATGGACTTCTTGCCTTCCGCACCGATGACGGCAGTAGGCTCATTTTCCGCAGCTACATCAGCAGCAGCCTCGACAGGATGCGAATGTCGCTCGGTAGGACCCTTGCCATCGTGTCAGTGCTGGGTGTAGCTGGTTCCGATGCAGCAGGGCTCGGAGCTCCGGCTGGTAGTCAGTAGCTGAGGCGACGCTTGCTACAGCAACTAAGCGCGGTGACGGCGAGAGCGGTGCACTTCATGGTCGATTTGGTCGGCTGGTCAGTACTTGCTCGCTAGGTGTTGGTGTGGTAGTGCCCCAGTTGGTTTGTGAGTGCGATCGACGTACGAGCTGGCGAGAGTGGGCTGGTGTTGCGACGAGTGACTCGTCACATAGCGTCGCGAGCTGACTGCTTCAATCGATTGAGTTGATTGATTGCAAAATCGAGTAGATGGTTGAAGTCGGCGCGTCTCGATCGCGTTTTCCAGTCTGAAGCGTGGAATAGAACTTCGAGCGGTTTGAATTCCACTGTTGTTTTGTCGACATGATGGACGGTTGATCGTCGTCGAAGAAGGTCGCGGAGGGTGGTGGTAGTCCGGTTCCGTCGCTCATGAATCGGTGGTACCTGCTAGAAGACAAACATAAGTAGAACGGTGGAGGTCCATAAGTAGAACGGTGGAGGCGTGTGTATCTCTGGCTGGTGATCAATGTTGGTGACCGACGTCGATGACTGCGTTAGGTCCGTCGACATCAACATCGACGTGGTGACCAAACCAGGTGGCTGCTGAGTTGTGTGTGGACGTCGTCTATGTTTGGTGGCTCTGACAATGAATGCAAGGAGGGCCCTTGCGATGACAGTTTGTGCAAGTGGTATGAATACCAGTGCGTCTGTTTGAGATGCGGACAATGACACTTTTCGGCAATCGATGACATAGAAGGAGAGACTGGACGGAGCATGCTACTCGCGCGAAGAGAAAACGTGTCCGTCGGAACGAGTCGACATGTTCGTGTCGATGTGAACATGCAGATACAAAGACATTGGTCGTGACAAGATGATCTGATCTGAACGTGCTGCTGGAAGAACGTGTTGATCTTAGCGAGGTGGCTGGCTGACAACTGGCTGCAAAGCCTCGACAGTATCTATATTGGCGAGCTTTAACTAACCTACAGCACCGAAAGTACAGGTGGTCGATTCTTCCGTCAACAGATTGACATGCTGAGCCAAGTGATGACGAAAAGTAGCGACAAACAGCCTCACAAACAAGAGCGAGTCCGGCGGTGCACGCAGATTTTTCTTCTTGCTCGGCTTCCGTGTCGTCTCGTTCGTGAGCCCGTCTGCATGCGCTGCAGCATGTCAGTCGGCGCAATGTCCAGTATGTGTGAGGTCTACCATCCCCATCCGCCACCGTATCCTCCCCCATCCACCACCGTAGCCACCCCATCCCCCGAAGCCACCCCAGGGACGTCCCCATCCCAAGCCTCCCCACCACTCCTTGGACTTCTTGCCTTCCGCACCGATGACGGCAGTAGGCTCGTTTTCCGCAGCTACATCAGCAGCAGCAGCCTCAACAGGATGCGAATGTCGCTCGGTAGGACCCGCTGCCATCGTGTCAGTGCTGGGTGTAGCTGGTTCCGATGCAGCAAGGGCTCGGAGCGCCGGCTGGTAGTCAGTAGCTGAGGCGACGCTTGCTACAGCAACTAGCGCGGTGACGGCAAGAGCAGTGCACTTCATGGTCGATTTGGTCGGCTGGTCGAGTACTTGCTCGCTAGGTGTTGGTGTGGTAGTGCCAGTTGGTTTGTGAGTGCGATCGATGTACGAGCTAGCGAGTGGGCTGGTGTTGCGACGAGTGACTCGTCACGTAGCGTCATGGTGACTGCTTCAATTGATTGAGTTGATTGATTGCAAATCGAGTAGATGGTTGAAAAGTCGGCGCGTCTCGATCGCGTTTCCAGTCACGAGCGTGGAATAGAACTTCGAGCGAGGTTTGAATTCCACTGTAGTTTTGTCGACATGATGGACGGTTGATGGTCGTCGAAGAAGGTCGCGGAGGGTGGTAGTCCGGTTCCGTCGCTCATGAATCGGTGGTACCTGCTAGAAGACAACCATAAGTAGAACGGTGGAGGTCCATAAGTAGAACGGTGGAGGTGTGTGTATCTCTGGCTGGTGATCAATGTTGGTGACCGACGTCGATGACTGCGTTGTGTCCGTCGACATCAACATCGACGTGGTGACCAAACCAGGTGGCTGCTGAGTTGTGTGTGGACGTCGTCTATGTTTGGTGGCTTGACAATGAATGCAAGGAGGGCCCTTGCGATGACAGTTTGTGCAAGTGGTATGAATACCAGTGCGTTTGTTTGAGATGGACATTGACACTTTTCGGCAATCGATGACATAGAAGGAGAGACTGGACGGAGCATGCTACTCGCGCGAAGAGAAAACGTGTCCGTCGGAACGAGTCGACATGTTCGTGTCGATGTGAACATGCAGATACAAAGACATTGGTCGTGACAAGATGATCTGATCTGAACGTGGTGCTGGAAGAACGTGTTGATCTTAGCGAGGTGGCTGGCTGACAACTGGCTGCAAAGCCTCGACAGTATCTATTTTGGCGAGCTTTAACTAACCTACAGCACCGAAAGTACAGGTGGTCGTTCCTTCCGTCGACAGGTTGACATGCTGAGCCAAGTGATGACGAAAAGTAGCGACAAACAGCCTCACAAACAAGAGCGAGTCCGGCGGTGCACGCAGATTTTTCTTCTTGCTCGGCTTCCGTGTCGTCTCGTTCGTGAGCCCGTCTGCATGCGCTGCAGCATGTCAGTCGGCGCAATGTCCAGTATGTGTGAGGTCTACCATCCCCATCCGCCACCGTATCCTCCCCATCCACCACCGTAGCCACCCCATCCCCCGAAGCCACCCCAGGGACGTCCCCATCCCAAGCCTCCCCACCACTCCTTGGACTTCTTGCCTTCCGCACCGATGACGGCAGTAGGCTCGTTTTCCGCAGCTACATCAGCAGCAGCAGCCTCAACAGGATGCGAATGTCGCTCGGTAGGACCCGCTGCCATCGTGTCAGTGCTGGGTGTAGCTGGTTCCGATGCAGCAAGGGCTCGGAGCGCCGGCTGGTAGTCAGTAGCTGAGGCGACGCTTGCTACAGCAACTAGCGCGGTGACGGCAAGAGCAGTGCACTTCATGGTCGATTTGGTCGGCTGGTCGAGTACTTGCTCGCTAGGTGTTGGTGTGGTAGTGCCAGTTGGTTTGTGAGTGCGATCGATGTACGAGCTAGCGAGTGGGCTGGTGTTGCGACGAGTGACTCGTCACGTAGCGTCATGGTGACTGCTTCAATTGCTTGAGTTGATTGATTGCAAATCGAGTAGATGGTTGAAAAGTCGGCGCGTCTCGATCGCGTTTCCAGTCACGAGCGTGGAATAGAACTTCGAGCGAGGTTTGAATTCCACAGTAGTTTTGTCGACATGATGGACGGTTGATGGTCGTCGAAGAAGGTCGCGGAGGGTGGTAGTCCGGTTCCGTCGCTCATGAATCGGTGGTACCTGCTAGAAGACAACCATAAGTAGAACGGTGGAGGTCCATAAGTAGAACGGTGGAGGCGTGTGTATCTCTGGCTGGTGATCAATGTTGGTGACCGACGTCGATGACTGCGTTGTGTCCGTCGACATCAACATCGACGTGGTGACCAAACCAGGTGGCTGCTGAGTTGTGTGTGGACGTCGTCTATGTTTGGTGGCTTGACAATGAATGCAAGGAGGGCCCTTGCGATGACAGTTTGTGCAAGTGGTATGAATACCAGTGCGTTTGTTTGAGATGGACATTGACACTTTTCGGCAATCGATGACATAGAAGGAGAGACTGGACGGAGCATGCTACTCGCGCGAAGAGAAAACGTGTCCGTCGGAACGAGTCGACATGTTCGTGTCGATGTGAACATGCAGATACAAAGACATTGGTCGTGACAAGATGATCTGATCTGAACGTGGTGCTGGAAGAACGTGTTGATCTTAGCGAGGTGGCTGACTGACAACTGGCTGCAAAGCCTCGACAGTATCTATATTGGCGAGCTTTAACTAACCTACAGCACCGAAAGTACAGGTGGTCGATCCTTCCGTCGACAGGTTGACATGCTGAGCCAAGTGATGACGAAAAGTAGCGACAAACAGCCTCACAAACAAGAGCGAGTCCGGCGGTGCACGCAGATTTTTCTTCTTGCTCGGCTTCCGTGTCGTCTCGTTCGTGGGCCCGTCTGCATGCGCTGCAGCATGTCAGTCGGCGCAATGTCCAGTATGTGTGAGGTCTACCATCCCCATCCGCCACCGTATCCTCCCCATCCACCACCGTAGCCACCCCATCCCCCGAAGCCACCCCAGGGACGTCCCCATCCCAAGCCTCCCCACCACTCCTTGGACTTCTTGCCTTCCGCACCGATGACGGCAGTAGGCTCGTTTTCCGCAGCTACATCAGCAGCAGCAGCCTCAACAGGATGCGAATGTCGCTCGGTAGGACCCGCTGCCATCGTGTCAGTGCTGGGTGTAGCTGGTTCCAATGCAGCAAGGGCTCGGAGCGCCGGCTGGTAGTCAGTAGCTGAGGTGACGCTTGCTACAGCAACTAGCGCGGTGACGGCAAGAGCAGTGCACTTCATGGTCGATTTGGTCGGTTGGTCGAGTACTTGCTCACTAGGTGTTGGTGTGGTAGTGCCAGTTGGTTTGTGAGTGCGATCGATGTACGAGCTAGCGAGTGGGCTGGTGTTGCGACGAGTGACTCGTCACGTAGCGTCATGGTGACTGCTTCAATTGATTGAGTTGATTGATTGCAAATCGAGTAGATGGTTGAAAAGTCGGCGCGTCTCGATCGCGTTTCCAGTCACGAGCGTGGAATAGAACTTCGAGCGAGGTTTGAATTCCACAGTAGTTTTGTCGACATGATGGACGGTTGATGGTCGTCGAAGAAGGTCGCGGAGGGTGGTAGTCCGGTTCCGTCGCTCATGAATCGGTGGTACCTGCTAGAAGACAACCATAAGTAGAACGGTGGAGGTCCATAAGTAGAACGGTGGAGGCGTGTGTATCTCTGGCTGGTGATCAATGTTGGTGACCGACGTCGATGACTGCGTTGTGTCCGTCGACATCAACATCGACGTGGTGACCAAACCAGGTGGCTGCTGAGTTGTGTGTGGACGTCGTCTACGTTTGGTGGCTCGACAATGAATGCAAGGAGGGCCCTTGCGATGACAGTTTGTGCAAGTGGTACGAATACCAGTGCGTTTGTTTGAGATGGACATTGACACTTTTCGGCAATCGATGACATAGAAGGAGAGACTGGACGGAGCATGCTACTCGCGCGAAGAGAAAACGTGTCCGTCGGAACGAGTCGACATGTTCGTGTCGATGTGAACATGCAGATACAAAGACATTGGTCGTGACAAGATGATCTGATCTGAACGTGCTGCTGGAAGAACGTGTTGATCTTAGCGAGGTGGCTGACTGACAACTGGCTGCAAAGCCTCGACAGTATCTATATTGGCGAGCTTTAACTAACCTACAGCACCGAAAGTACAGGTGGTCGATTCTTCCGTCGACAGGTTGACATGCTGAGCCAAGTGATGACGAAAAGTAGCGACAAACAGCCTCACAAACAAGAGCGAGTCCGGCGGTGCACGCAGATTTTTCTTCTTGCTCGGCTTCCGTGTCGTCTCGTTCGTGAGCCCGTCTGCATGCGCTGCAGCATGTCAGTCGGCGCAATGTCCAGTATGTGTGAGGTCTACCATCCCCATCCGCCACCGTATCCTCCCCATCCACCACCGTAGCCACCCCATCCCCCGAAGCCACCCCAGGGACGTCCCCATCCCAAGCCTCCCCACCACTCCTTGGACTTCTTGCCTTCCGCACCGATGACGGCAGTAGGCTCGTTTTCCGCAGCTACATCAGCAGCAGCAGCCTCAACAGGATGCGAATGTCGCTCGGTAGGACCCGCTGCCATCGTGTCAGTGCTGGGTGTAGCTGGTTCCGATGCAGCAAGGGCTCGGAGCGCCGGCTGGTAGTCAGTAGCTGAGGCGACGCTTGCTACAGCAACTAGCGCGGTGACGGCAAGAGCAGTGCACTTCATGGTCGATTTGGTCGGTTGGTCGAGTACTTGCTCGCTAGGTGTTGGTGTGGTAGTGCCAGTTGGTTTGTGAGTGCGATCGATGTACGAGCTAGCGAGTGGGCTGGTGTTGCGACGAGTGACTCGTCACGTAGCGTCATGGTGACTGCTTCAATTGATTGAGTTGATTGATTGCAAATCGAGTAGATGGTTGAAAAGTCGGCGCGTCTCGATCGCGTTTCCAGTCACGAGCGTGGAATAGAACTTCGAGCGAGGTTTGAATTCCACAGTAGTTTTGTCGACATGATGGACGGTTGATGGTCGTCGAAGAAGGTCGCGGAGGGTGGTAGTCCGGTTCCGTCGCTCATGAATCGGTGGTACCTGCTAGAAGACAACCATAAGTAGAACGGTGGAGGTCCATAAGTAGAACGGTGGAGGTGTGTGTATCTCTGGCTGGTGATCAATGTTGGTGACCGACGTCGATGACTGCGTTGTGTCCGTCGACATCAACATCGACGTGGTGACCAAACCAGGTGGCTGCTGAGTTGTGTGTGGACGTCGTCTACGTTTGGTGGCTCGACAATGAATGCAAGGAGGGCCCTTGCGATGACAGTTTGTGCAAGTGGTATGAATACCAGTGCGTTTGTTTGAGATGGACATTGACACTTTTCGGCAATCGATGACATAGAGAAGGAGAGACTGGACGGAGCATGCTACTCGCGCGAAGAGAAAACGTGTCCGTCGGAACGAGTCGACATGTTCGTGTCGATGTGAACATGCAGATACAAAGACATTGGTCGTGACAAGATGATCTGATCTGAACGTGCTGCTGGAAGAACGTGTTGATCTTAGCGAGGTGGCTGACTGACAACTGGCTGCAAAGCCTCGACAGTATCTATATTGGCGAGCTTTAACTAACCTACAGCACCGAAAGTACAGGTGGTCGATTCTTCCGTCGACAGGTTGACATGCTGAGCCAAGTGATGACGAAAAGTAGCGACAAACAGCCTCACAAACAAGAGCGAGTCCGGCGGTGCACGCAGATTTTTCTTCTTGCTCGGCTTCCGTGTCGTCTTGTTCGTGAGCCCGTCTGCATGCGCTGCAGCATGTCAGTCGGCGCAATGTCCAGTATGTGTGAGGTCTACCATCCCCATCCGCCACCGTATCCTCCCCATCCACCACCGTAGCCACCCCATCCCCGAAGCCACCCCAGGGACGTCCCCATCCCAAGCCTCCCCACCACTCCTTGGACTTCTTGCCTTCCGCACCGATGACGGCAGTAGGCTCGTTTTCCGCAGCTACATCAGCAGCAGCCTCAACAGGATGCGAATGTCGCTCGGTAGGACCCGCTGCCATCGTGTCAGTGCTGGGTGTAGCTGGTTCCGATGCAGCAAGGGCTCGGAGCGCCGGCTGGTAGTCAGTAGCTGAGGCGACGCTTGCTACAGCAACTAGCGCGGTGACGGCAAGAGCAGTGCACTTCATGGTCGATTTGGTCGGCTGGTCGAGTACTTGCTCGCTAGGTGTTGGTGTGGTAGTGCCAGTTGGTTTGTGAGTGCGATCGACGTACGAGCTAGCGAGTGGGCTGGTGTTGCGACGAGTGACTCGTCACATAGCGTCATGGTGACTGCTTCAATCGATTGAGTTGATTGATTGCAAATCGAGTAGATGGTTGAAAAGTCGGCGCGTCTCGATCGCGTTTCCAGTCACGAGCGTGGAATAGAACTTCGAGCGAGGTTTGAATTCCGTAGTAGTTCTGTTGACATGATGGACGAGTGATCGTCGTCGAAGAAGGTCGCGGAGGGTGGTAGTCCGGTTCCGTCGCTCATGAATCGGTGGTACCTGCTAGAAGACAACCATAAGTAGAACGGTGAAGGTCCATAAGTAGAACGGTGGAGGTGTGTGTATCTCTGGCTGGTGATCAATGTTGGTGACCGACGTCGATGACTGCGTTGTGTCCGTCGACATCAACATCGACGTGGTGACCAAACCAGGTGGCTGCTGAGTTGTGTGTGGACGTCGTCTATGTTTGGTGGCTCGACAATGAATGCAAGGAGGGCCCTTGCGATGACAGTTTGTGCAAGTGGTATGAATACCAGTGCGTTTGTTTGAGATGGACAATGACACTTTTCGGCAATCGATGACACAGAAGGAGAGAGACTGGACGGAGCATGCTCCTCGCGCGAAGATAAAACGTGTCCGCCTGAACGAGTCGACATGTTCGTGTCGATGTGAACATGCAGATACAAAGACATTGGTCGTGACAAGATGATCTGATCTGAACGTGCTGCTGGAAGAACGTGTTGATCTTAGCGAGGTGGCTGACTGACAACTGGCTGCAAAGCCTCGACAGTATCTATATTGGCGAGCTTTAACTAACCTACAGCACCGAAAGTACAGGTGGTCGATTCTTCCGTCGACAGGTTGACATGCTGAGCCAAGTGGTGACGAAAAGTAGCGACAAACAGCCTCACAAACAAGAGCGAGTCCGGCGGTGCACGCAGATTTTTCTTCTTGCTCGGCTTCCGTGTCGTCTTGTTCGTGAGCCCGTCTGCATGCGCTGCAGCATGTCAGTCGGCGCGATGTCCAGTATGTGTGAGGTCTACCATCCCCATCCGCCACCGTATCCTCCCCATCCACCACCGTAGCCACCCCATCCCCCGAAGCCACCCCAGGGACGTCCCCATCCCAAGCCTCCCCACCACTCCTTGGACTTCTTGCCTTCCGCACCGATGACGGCAGTAGGCTCGTTTTCCGCAGCTACATCAGCAGCAGCCTCGACAGGATGCGAATGTCGCTCGGTAGGACCCGCTGCCATCGTGTCAGTGCTGGGTGTAGCTGGTTCCGATGCAGCAAGGGCTCGGAGCGCCGGCTGGTAGTCAGTAGCTGAGGCGACGCTTGCTACAGCAACTAGCGCGGTGACGGCGAGAGCAGTGCACTTCATGGTCGATTTGGTCGGCTGGTCGAGTACTTGCTCGCTAGGTGTTGGTGTGGTAGTGCCAGTTGGTTTGTGAGTGCGATCGACGTACGAGCTAGCGAGTGGGCTGGTGTTGCGACGAGTGACTCGTCACATAGCGTCATGGTGACTGCTTCAATCGATTGAGTTGATTGATTGCAAATCGAGTAGATGGTTGAAAAGTCGGCGCGTCTCGATCGCGTTTCCAGTCACGAGCGTGGAATAGAACTTCGAGCGAGGTTTGAATTCCACTGTTGTTTTGTCGACATGATGGACGAGTGATGGTCGCCGAAAAAAGTCGCGGAGGGTGGTAGTCCGGTTCCGTCGCTCATGAATCGGTGGTACCTGCTAGAAGACAACCATAAGTAGAACGGTGGAGGTCCATAAGTAGAACGGTGGAGGTGTGTGTATCTCTGGCTGGTGATCAATGTTGGTGACCGACGTCGATGACTGCGTTGTGTCCGTCGACATCAACATCGACGTGGTGACCAAACCAGGTGGCTGCTGAGTTGTGTGTGGACGTCGTCTATGTTTGGTGGCTCGACAATGAATGCAAGGAGGGCCCTTGCGATGACAGTTTGTGCAAGTGGTATGAATACCAGTGCGTTTGTTTGAGATGGACAATGACACTTTTCGGCAATCGATGACACAGAAGGAGAGACTGGACGGAGCATGCTCCTCGCGCGAAGATAAAACGTGTCCGCCTGAACGAGTCGACATGTTCGTGTCGATGTGAACATGCAGATACAAAGACATTGGTCGTGACAAGATGATCTGATCTGAACGTGCTGCTGGAAGAACGTGTTGATCTTAGCGAGGTGGCTGACTGACAACTGGCTGCAAAGCCTCGACAGTATCTATATTGGCGAGCTTTAACTAACCTACAGCACCGAAAGTACAGGTGGTCGATTCTTCCGTCGACAGGTTGACATGCTGAGCCAAGTGGTGACGAAAAGTAGCGACAAACAGCCTCACAAACAAGAGCGAGTCCGGCGGTGCACGCAGATTTTTCTTCTTGCTCGGCTTCCGTGTCGTCTTGTTCGTGAGCCCGTCTGCATGCGCTGCAGCATGTCAGTCGGCGCGATGTCCAGTATGTGTGAGGTCTACCATCCCCATCCGCCACCGTATCCTCCCCATCCACCACCGTAGCCACCCCATCCCCCGAAGCCACCCCAGGGACGTCCCCATCCCAAGCCTCCCCACCACCTTGGACTTCTTGCCTTCCGCACCGATGACGGCAGTAGGCTCGTTTTCCGCAGCTACATCAGCAGCAGCAGCCTCAACAGGATGTCGCTCGGTAGGACCCGCTGCCATCGTGTCAGTGCTGGGTGTAGCTGGTTCCGATGCAGCAAGGGCTCGGAGCGCCGGCTGGTAGTCAGTAGCTGAGGCGACGCTTGCTACAGCAACTAGCGCGGTGACGGCGAGAGCAGTGCACTTCATGGTCGATTTGGTCGGCTGGTCGAGTACTTGCTCGCTAGGTGTTGGTGTGGTAGTGCCAGTTGGTTTGTGAGTGCGATCGACGTACGAGCTAGCGAGTGGGCTGGTGTTGCGACGAGTGACTCGTCACATAGCGTCATGGTGACTGCTTCAATCGATTGAGTTGATTGATTGCAAATCGAGTAGATGGTTGAAAAGTCGGCGCGTCTCGATCGCGTTTCCAGTCACGAGCGTGGAATAGAACTTCGAGCGAGGTTTGAATTCCACTGTTGTTTTGTCGACATGATGGACGGTTGATCGTCGTCGAAGAAGGTCGCGGAGGGTGGTAGTCCGGTTCCGTCGCTCATGAATCGGTGGTACCTGCTAGAAGACAACCATAAGTAGAACGGTGGAGGTCCATAAGTAGAACGGTGGAGGTGTGTGTATCTCTGGCTGGTGATCAATGTTGGTGACCGACGTCGATGACTGCGTTGTGTCCGTCGACATCAACATCGACGTGGTGACCAAACCAGGTGGCTGCTGAGTTGTGTGTGGACGTCGTCTATGTTTGGTGGCTCGACAATGAATGCAAGGAGGGCCCTTGCGATGACAGTTTGTGCAAGTGGTATGAATACCAGTGCGTTTGTTTGAGATGGACAATGACACTTTTCGGCAATCGATGACACAGAAGGAGAGACTGGACGGAGCATGCTACTCGCGCGAAGATAAAACGTGTCCGCCTGAACGAGTCGACATGTTCGTGTCGATGTGAACATGCAGATACAAAGACATTGGTCGTGACAAGATGATCTGATCTGAACGTGCTGCTGGAAGAACGTGTTGATCTTAGCGAGGTGGCTGACTGACAACTGGCTGCAAAGCCTCGACAGTATCTATATTGGCGAGCTTTAACTAACCTACAGCACCGAAAGTACAGGTGGTCGATTCTTCCGTCGACAGGTTGACATGCTGAGCCAAGTGGTGACGAAAAGTAGCGACAAACAGCCTCACAAACAAGAGCGAGTCCGGCGGTGCACGCAGATTTTTCTTCTTGCTCGGCTTCCGTGTCGTCTTGTTCGTGAGCCCGTCTGCATGCGCTGCAGCATGTCAGTCGGCGCGATGTCCAGTATGTGTGAGGTCTACCATCCCCATCCGCCACCGTATCCTCCCCATCCACCACCGTAGCCACCCCATCCCCCGAAGCCACCCCAGGGACGTCCCCATCCCAAGCCTCCCCACCACTCCTTGGACTTCTTGCCTTCCGCACCGATGACGGCAGTAGGCTCGTTTTCCGCAGCTACATCAGCAGCAGCAGCCTCGACAGGATGCGAATGTCGCTCGGTAGGACCCGCTGCCATCGTGTCAGTGCTGGGTGTAGCTGGTTCCGATGCAGCAAGGGCTCGGAGCGCCGGCTGGTAGTCAGTAGCTGAGGCGACGCTTGCTACAGCAACTAGCGCGGTGACGGCGAGAGCAGTGCACTTCATGGTCGATTTGGTCGGCTGGTCGAGTACTTGCTCGCTAGGTGTTGGTGTGGTAGTGCCAGTTGGTTTGTGAGTGCGATCGACGTACGAGCTAGCGAGTGGGCTGGTGTTGCGACGAGTGACTCGTCACATAGCGTCATGGTGACTGCTTCAATCGATTGAGTTGATTGATTGCAAATCGAGTAGATGGTTGAAAAGTCGGCGCGTCTCGATCGCGTTTCCAGTCACGAGCGTGGAATAGAACTTCGAGCGAGGTTTGAATTCCACTGTTGTTTTGTCGACATGATGGACGGTTGATCGTCGTCGAAGAAGGTCGCGGAGGGTGGTAGTCCGGTTCCGTCGCTCATGAATCGGTGGTACCTGCTAGAAGACAACCATAAGTAGAACGGTGGAGGTCCATAAGTAGAACGGTGGAGGTGTGTGTATCTCTGGCTGGTGATCAATGTTGGTGACCGACGTCGATGACTGCGTTGTGTCCGTCGACATCAACATCGACGTGGTGACCAAACCAGGTGGCTGCTGAGTTGTGTGTGGACGTCGTCTATGTTTGGTGGCTCGACAATGAATGCAAGGAGGGCCCTTGCGATGACAGTTTGTGCAAGTGGTATGAATACCAGTGCGTTTGTTTGAGATGGACAATGACACTTTTCGGCAATCGATGACACAGAAGGAGAGACTGGACGGAGCATGCTCCTCGCGCGAAGATAAAACGTGTCCGCCTGAACGAGTCGACATGTTCGTGTCGATGTGAACATGCAGATACAAAGACATTGGTCGTGACAAGATGATCTGATCTGAACGTGCTGCTGGAAGAACGTGTTGATCTTAGCGAGGTGGCTGACTGACAACTGGCTGCAAAGCCTCGACAGTATCTATATTGGCGAGCTTTAACTAACCTACAGCACCGAAAGTACAGGTGGTCGATTCTTCCGTCGACAGGTTGACATGCTGAGCCAAGTGGTGACGAAAAGTAGCGACAAACAGCCTCACAAACAAGAGCGAGTCCGGCGGTGCACGCAGATTTTTCTTCTTGCTCGGCTTCCGTGTCGTCTTGTTCGTGAGCCCGTCTGCATGCGCTGCAGCATGTCAGTCGGCGCGATGTCCAGTATGTGTGAGGTCTACCATCCCCATCCGCCACCGTATCCTCCCCATCCACCACCGTAGCCACCCCATCCCCCGAAGCCACCCCAGGGACGTCCCCATCCCAAGCCTCCCCACCACTCCTTGGACTTCTTGCCTTCCGCACCGATGACGGCAGTAGGCTCGTTTTCCGCAGCTACATCAGCAGCAGCCTCGACAGGATGCGAATGTCGCTCGGTAGGACCCGCTGCCATCGTGTCAGTGCTGGGTGTAGCTGGTTCCGATGCAGCAAGGGCTCGGAGCGCCGGCTGGTAGTCAGTAGCTGAGGCGACGCTTGCTACAGCAACTAGCGCGGTGACGGCGAGAGCAGTGCACTTCATGGTCGATTTGGTCGGCTGGTCGAGTACTTGCTCGCTAGGTGTTGGTGTGGTAGTGCCAGTTGGTTTGTGAGTGCGATCTGTAACGGGGTGAATCGTTACATAACAATTTATAAGAAATTGTTAATAGAATATAACTATAAGAGTTATATTCTCAGAATATTGTCATAAGGACAATATTCTGTAGCACTTCCAAGTAGTTCCTAATTGGTTGATATAGGCCATTATATCAACCAACGAAGACGCGCCACGACAGACGCACGCAATGAGTGGTGAGCAGATAACTGATTTACACATTTGTATTTAGACATAGTTAGATGAAGATAAATAGTGATTTATTGCAGACATTAACTATTATAAATACAGTTCTACTTTTTACTCTAACCGAGTACTCGCTTCTTCTTACCGTCTTCCTCTGCACGTACGAGTGTACGTGAAGTTACGAGGCACCGCCTTATTCTGTTATCAGAATAAGTAGCTTGTACTGTCACCAGTACAAGCTTCAGGGTGCCCCGTTACACCTGGTAGCACTTCGTAGTCCGTCCAAGGACCGCGTTCACATCCAACATGAATATGTTGGATGATGAAGATGACCAAAGCTTTCACGCTACGCGTGACGGCTACTCCCATTTGAGCGATGTCGAATGGGATGCGGTTGAACGAATGGGTTCGACCATGGGCATCCATGCTGTTAGCGTCATGCTAGAGGCTCTCAATAGAGATGCCCAACATGCTACTATCGCCAAGTTCATTCAAAATGAACTTGACGCAGAACGCGAGAAAGTAGCCTTGCTTCACCAACAAGGTTCTCAACAAGCAGAGTTGTTGAGAGAACAAGGTGCTCAACAGTTTGAACTGTTGAGACAGCAGCAGGCTGCTGCTGGCGGGTCGATGCACTCGCGTCGGCCCGAGACTTTGAAGATTGACATCTCAAAGTATAGGGGGTCGAAGAAGACTCCCTCTTGAGATGGTTCGTCGAATTGGATGACGCCATAAGGGCGCGTCGCATCGACGACGGGGATATGCAAGTTGCATTTGCCCAATCAAATCTGGCAGGACGTGCCAAGACTTGGGCACTGGGGCTCAAGCTGCACGACCCATATGCGTTTGGGTCGTTGGAAGTCTTCAAGTCGCGGCTCAGACAAACGTTTGAACCGCCTAGAGCTGAGTTCAGGGCTCGAACCGAACTCTTGAAGCTCAAGCAGGGTAAGCGTGATGTGCACGCTTACGCTCAACATATACGACATCTTACGAGTTGTATAAGTTCCAATCCAGTGGATGAACACACGTTGGTTTCGGTGTTCATGCAGGGTCTTGCGGATGGTCCCGTCAAGACTCACCTGTTCCGGCTTGAACTAGATTCACTAGAACAAGCCATTTCCATTGCGGAGCAGGAAGACTTCAGTCTGAGACAGGCTCGCGCCAGCTCGACATCATATCGTCAACCGAGACGATATGACAACGGAGGTCCAGAGCCGATGGAACTCTGTTATGTAGAGAGCGAGAAGGCTCGCTCTACAGGCTACAAGAAGTTGCAGAGATGCAACAGATGTCAAAAGACAGGACACTACGCTTACGAGTGTAGTGCCCCTCGTCCAGTGTCTCGCGACACTGGGCGTAGTGACCGTCCACCCATGAGAAAGGGGCAGGGACGAGGGTCCGCAGTTGGTGCAAAGACGCAACAACGGGATGGACCGTCAAAAAACGGACAGGATCAGTAGGTGCGGAGCACCCTACTGATCCAGCAACGTCAAGAGAATTTGTAGGCCTCTTGATGAAGGTTGCTCCCAACACACAGACATTGTGCGTTGCTGCTCCTAGGTAATGAGATCTCACTCATTACCTTGAAACTCGAAGTGACGAATAAGTTGTCCCTTCGAGCTCTAGTCGATTGTGGGGCGTCCAACAATTTTGTGCGACGCCAATCGCTAGAAGATGGTCACTTTAAATTCAGTGAATGTGACACACCTCCTACGAGGATGACGGTACGTCTTGCGACAGGCGCATCCGTAATCAGTCATGAAGCGTATAGTGAAGATCCACTATACGCTAGAAGATACCCAATACGACGATGACTTTATCGTATTGGATTTGGATGACAAATTTGATGTCATCCTTGGAATACCGTGGCTCAGAAGGTACGAACCACGGGTAAACTGGCAACATCGGACAGTAACGATGCCTGCCGCTTGTTCATCAGATGGCCATCTGATGAACGTTTTGGAGCGTCCACAAGCGTGTGGATGTACTACGAGTGAGTGCGATGGCCTCACTTGTGGTACGGTCGTTAGTACGACTGCACAAAACCTTAGTGTACCAAACGGTTACACTTCGGAGCAAAGTTCCGGCGGCTGTGAGGAAACACAGGCTGCGCCGAAGGTCCACCACTCGAATAAGTCGGGTGGACTGGGACAAAGATGTATCCCTAGAGGGGAACATCTAGAAGAGAAACAATCGATCGCTCAGGTTAAGCGAAACGATAATCCTAGATCGACTGGAGAGTCTTTCGTAGAGGATCTCGCTGTGGTTGCGCAACCCCAGCTAGAGGAAGTAAAGGGAATAAGTCCCAAGATTACAAATACGGCGGAAATAAGTTCCCCGAAACCCGCGGGAATAAGTCCTCGGGAAGACGAAGGAATAAGTCCTTCGAAGCCTGAGGGAATAAGTCCCCAGGAAATGACAGAGACATTGAATGTCATAGTCAATAACGGATCATGTGTAGGCGCTTATACACTTGATCTGATTGCGCCTCCGAAGTTAACTTCGGAGATCACTCAGTTGCCAACGCTCGAACATAAAAGGTTCTTGCGTGATCTGCGTAGTGGCAAAGTCAAGCAGATCTGCATACTCGTCGCTGACGACGAGTGTGTAACCGACATAAGGTCAGCAACAGTGTTTACTGAGAACGAGAGAGTTCTCAGTAGTTCATCTATGGACGAGAGTGTCCTAGATGAAAAGACACGAATTGAGCGATATGAGTCCCAATCATGGGAATCGCTCAAGGAAAACCCTCTCTATGAGGATTTGGTTGAATTCAAGGATGTATTCCCTGAAACTGTTCCGTGCGAATTACCGAAGGATAAAGGTATTCGACACGAAGTCGAGCTTAAACCAGGCTCGAAGTACTGTGTCATGAAGCAGTGGCCACTGCCTCGTGAACAAGTACTTGCGATCGACAAGTTCTTTGCCGATCGTTTAGCAGCGGGCCATGTGAGGGAATCAACTTCCCCACATAGCTCTCCGACCTTCTGTGTGCGAAAAGCAACAGGAGGGTGGCGGATAGTGCACGCGTTCAACAAATTGAACGCTGCAACGGTACCGGCTCAGACGCCGATACCGAGGAAGGACGTAATCATTGATGGTATGTCAAAGAGTACCATCTTTTCGTCCATGGATTTGATGGATGGCTTCTATCAAATCCTAATGCGGGAACGGGATATACCCTATACCGCAGTTAGCACGCCTAGCGGCATGCTCTGGGAATGGCTAGTAATGCCACAAGGGCTCAGTAATGCCCCTGCCACGTTCAACAGGTGTGTATCACATCTGTTGAGGCCAGTACGAGAATTCGCGCCGAGTTATTTCGATGACGTATTCATCCATAGTCGAGCTATGGATGGAAAGTCGGACGTTGAGGTTCACAAGTACCACGTCCGACAAGTTCTTACAATCATGCGAAAGCATCAATTGTATGCAAACCTCAAGAAGTGTATATTTGCAGCAAGCGAAATACCACTTCTTGGGTGCATCGTTGGTAAGAACGGTGTACGTCCTGATCCCGAAAAGATCAAGGCGATCACCGACTGGCCTGTGCCGGTCGATGTCAAAGGTCTTCGAAAATTCCTTGGGCTAGCGGCGTATTTGCATAAGTATTCACGCAATTACGCCGAGATGACTGTGCACCTCTCTCGTTTGTTGAAAAAGAACGAGAGGTGGTTATGGAACGCTGAATGTCAACGCTCCTTTGAGGGTATCAAGCAGAGCTTGATACAATCCCCAGTCCTAGCAATAGCCGATCAGGACAGGCCATTTCATGTGGTCTGTGATGCCAGCGATTTCGCAATCGGCTGTGCATTAATGCAGTACGACCTTGAAGGCGTTGAACGCGTCGTCTGCTATCAGTCGCGTCAGCTGCAACCAGCTGAGCGGAACTATCCAGTGCATGACAAGGAACTCCTTGCCATGAAGTATGCACTAGCGAAGTTCAGAGTCTATCTATTAGGAGATAGACCCTTCGTTGTTTACACTGACCATGCGTCCTTACGCACGGCAGTGAACAGCCCGCACCTTTCACAACGAATGGCGCGGTGGTTGTCATTCTTTGCAGAATACAACTTTACGGTCGAGTACAAACCAGGACGACTTAATGTCGTCGCTGATGCACTCTCACGTCGTCCCGACTTTGAAACAGTCGCGAAACCCAACAGTGAGACAGTCACTGTTGCGGTTATGACGTCCTCAGTTCCATCTACAACGTTGTATGATGATGTGAGGCGGGCATACGCCCAAGATGGTGAGATAGTGAAGTTGTTGTCACATCTCTCCCAACCATCCCGAGAATCGTTGAAACGATTGTCGTCTGCGTATCGATCTGCATCAGATCGATACACTACTCGTAACGGTTTACTGTATTATACAGCCGTTTCTGGTGACACACCACGTGTTGTCATTCCAGATGATACTGATCTGCGTTTGCGGATCATGTTCGAGTATCACGATGCTCCTATAGGAGGACATCGTGGCCGAGAGAAAACATATCTCACGGTAAGTCGAGACTTTTACTGGCCCCGCCAGTATCAGTTTGTGCGAAAGTATGTTCGCGCATGCGAAGTCTGCCAACGAGTGAAGTCAAGTCCTTCACTGCGTGCACCTTTACAGCCTCTACCGGTTCCGGCTGAGTGCTGGGAATCCATCTCACGGATTTCGTCTTCGGGTTACCCAAAGACGCACGCGGGAATACGGGTATTCTCGTATTTGTTGACAGATTCAGCAAAATGGTACACCTTGTGGCTGTACCAGAGACAATCACGGCAAGTGGCTGTGCTTGTGTCTTTATTGACACCATCTTCCGACTTCATGGGTTGCCCCGTGAACTCGTATCAGACAGAGATCCACGATTCACTGCTGATTTCTGGCGTTCCGTGTTCCAATCACTCGGAACGCGCTTGAAGATGTCAACATCTGATCATCCAGAGTCAGATGGTCAGACGGAACGTGCCAACCGTGTCCTCGAAGAGATACTTCGAGGATACGTACACTCCTTTAAAAGTTGGAGTGAGTTTTTGCCGATGGTAGAGTTTGCCATCAACAACTCGGTGCATGCTTCCACGACACATACACCGTTTTACGTGAATGGCTTGCGCCATCCGCGTGTACCCACCTTACTAGAGTGTAACTCTGGTTTAAGGGGGGGAGGGACTCGCGCGAGCAAAAACCGATTTGGTTCACGCTCATCACGCTCTGACGAAGAAGTCATTGCGTTTGATGCCGATATCGATAACATCGATATCGAAGAAGATGATGCCAGTGAGAGTGCGGAAGCCCTCACTGAAGACAATGATCCCAGTGAGAGTGCGGAAGCCCTCACTGAAGAAAAGGTTGTTGTCGCTGCAGTGCGCTCACAGCACACTGAAGCTAACGAGTCATCAGATGAGTTCATACTGGCTCGTGAAACGGTAGTCCGTTTTGTGCAAGACTCCATCGCCGAAGCGGTGGATAAGCAAAAGCAAAACGCTGACAAGAATGGAAGGGCAAACAATCTTTTATTTAATAAAGGTGACTTAGTCCTACTGTCTACGGTTAATCTACCAAAACATGTAGTGACTAACTTGGGTAGCAGTAAACTACTACCCAAGTACATTCGCCTCCATTTCGTGTATTGCACCGCCTAGGCAATGCATACACGATCGAGTTACCACGTAAGATGCGAACGCATCCCACGTTTTACGTTGGTCGGCTTAAGCCGTACCATCAGTACGCTGCTTCTTCCGATGAAGAACGCCCTTGCGCTCAAGCATCTCGCAGAGAGCCTTGTGCTCCCGATGGTGGGCATCAACAAGGGTCTGAAGAGCAGTTATCTCAGCCCGAGACCGATCAACAATCCCACGAGCTACCCTTAGCTCGTCACGAAGAGATGTCAGAGATCTCTCGTTCTCAAGCTGAGCAAAGGCAAACTCAGCTCGATGCTTCGAGGCAGTGTCCACCATCTGGAGACGCCTATTCCGCTCATGCTCGAGATCGTCGCGTAACCCTTGCGTTACGCGATCAAAGAAGCTCTCGGGAACACACCGATCCACATGATCGTGTGGAGAGCGTCTTTCCTCCTCCTCCACCTCCATTAGAGGACTCTCGCGGTGGCCAGCGCCATCTAGTAGAGCAGCTGTTGAACCACCGCGACGTGAACGGACGTCGGACGAGTTACCTCGTCCGGTGGCGCGGCTATCCCCCGTCCTGGGATTCTTGGGAGCCCCGCTCCCACTGATGGTTGACGTACTGGGTCTGGTCGAGCAGTACGACGCGACACATCCTGTGCCGCAGAAGGACCGCCGGAGAAAGTCTTCCTGGCACGGTCGTAAAGGGATTTCAGGTTGTCAATCCCTTCGTACATCTCAGTAGAGACACGTACGCGCCACCACGGGCTGGTAAGGAGGTAAGCCTCCTTAGGTGCTCGTGCAGAGTTGTTCACACAACATGGGCACGAGTCTCCCCAAGAGAGGCAGGGTAATCCTTTCTCCCTTGACAGACGATGCAGCTTATAGCGTGCACCTGTCGGGGTTCGCTTTTCAAACTTATCACGAGCTTTGATAAGTTTGTCGTTCCAAGCGTCACGACCTACATCCTCGAGATTATGGATGTAGGCGTTCCACGCCTGAAGTAGTGAGGGACCATCACGTTTGTGATTCCCACTGTACCATCGATGTCTGAAGAAAGCATCGATGAAGAACTCCGCGTTCAGCGCGATAGTCTTTCGCGCTGGGGTCAAGGTGATGAATCTTGACGAATCGAACAATCGTGTCTCGATAACGATCACTCGTCGTCGCCGACAAGTGATCCATGACAGATTTAGGAGGCATCCATGCCTTCTTTCTCTGGAGCGAGACGCAACACATTGCGGTCCCGCTCTTCCTGCGACGTGCCGACAGAAGTACTGGCACTCGCTGTGAAGTGGTGTCCATTGGAGAAACGACACCACTATTAGCGCCCGAGTCTCGCGACCTCGAGCGCCTTCGCTTCGGCGATGGTTCATCTGACTCATCAGATGAACCAAAGATGCTGCGACGCAAAGCATCGTCCATGCCACGCTTGGCAGGCGGCTTGGATTCAATTGCCGTCGATACGGATCCGTCATCCGTATCAGGAGAGTACGAGACACCGAGCTCGTACTCTGTGAAGACACGAGTGTCTTCATGACCAGCGCCTGCATCACCAGGTGATACAGGCTGAGTCGATTCAGCAACCGATGGGATATCAGTTGCTGTAGTTTCTGCTTCGGCGTCCGCACAGAGACGTGCAGACGCGCTCTCGGCGGCCTTGCTCGCGCATCGCATGGGCTTGTTTACCATGCGATGAGATGTTGGAAAGTGGACGCGGACCAACAAGTGCAAACCCCGTCCCAAATGATTTGGGACGAGTATCCATTTAGTCAATCAGTCACTAAGGTGACTGATGGTTAAGGGGGGTGATGTAACGGGGTGAATCGTTACATAACAATTTATAAGAAATTGTTAATAGAATATAACTATAAGAGTTATATTCTCAGAATATTGTCATAAGGACAATATTCTGTAGCACTTCAGTAATGTCCAATTTGTATTAGGTTGATATAGGCCATTATATCAACCAACGAAGACACGCCACGACAGACGCACGCAAGGGAGGTGCATCAAGTATAACTGTTGAACATTTGAATTAAGTACATAGTTAGATGAAGATAAATAGTGATTTATTGCAGACATTAACTATCACTAAATACAGTTCTACTTTACTCTAACCGTAGTACCCGCTTCCTCGTGTCAGTCTGGGTGTACCTGGTTCCTATGCAGCAAGGCTCGGAGCGCCGCTGGTAGTCAGTAGCTGAGGCAACGCTTGCTACAGCAACTAGCGCGGTGACGGCAAACAGTGCACTTCATGGTCGATTTTCGTCTACTTCTCCAGGTGTTTAGTGCCAGTTGGTTACGATCGACGTACGAGCTAGCGAGTGGGCTGGTGTTGCGACGAGTGACTCGTCACATAGCGTCATGGTGACTGCTTCAATCGATTGAGTTGATTGATTGCAAATCGAGTAGATGGTTGAAAAGTCGGCGCGTCTCGATCGCGTTTCCAGTCACGAGCGTGGAATGAACTTCGAGCGAGGTTTGAATTCCACAGTAGTTTTGTCGACATGATGGACGGTTGATGGTCGTCGAAGAAGGTCGCGGAGGGTGGTAGTCCGGTTCCGTCGCTCATGAATCGGTGGTACCTGCTAGAAGACAACCATAAGTAGAACGGTGGAGGTCCATAAGTAGAACGGTGGAGGCGTGTGTATCTCTGGCTGGTGATCAATGTTGGTGACCGACGTCGATGACTGCGTTGTGTCCGTCGACATCAACATCGACGTGGTGACCAAACCAGGTGGCTGCTGAGTTGTGTGTGGACGTCGTCTATGTTTGGTGGCTCGACAATGAATGCAAGGAGGGCCCTTGCGATGACAGTTTGTGCAAGTGGTATGAATACCAGTGCGTTTGTTTGAGATGGACAATGACACTTTTCGGCAATCGATGACACAGAAGGAGAGACTGGACGGAGCATGCTACTCGCGCGAAGATAAAACGTGTCCGTCTGAACGAGTCGACATGTTCGTGTCGATGTGAACATGCAGATACAAAGACATTGGTCGTGACAAGATGATCTGATCTGAACGTGCTGCTGGAAGAACGTGTTGATCTTAGCGAGGTGGCTGACTGACAACTGGCTGCAAAGCCTCGACAGTATCTATATTGGCGAGCTTTAACTAACCTACAGCACCGAAAGTACAGGTGGTCGATTCTTCCGTCGACAGGTTGACATGCTGAGCCAAGTGGTGACGAAAAGTAGCGACAAACAGCCTCACAAACAAGAGCGAGTCCGGCGGTGCACGCAGATTTTTCTTCTTGCTCGGCTTCCGTGTCGTCTTGTTCGTGAGCCCGTCTGCATGCGCTGCAGCATGTCAGTCGGCGCGATGTCCAGTATGTGTGAGGTCTACCATCCCCATCCGCCACCGTATCCTCCCCATCCACCACCGTAGCCACCCCATCCCCCGAAGCCACCCCAGGGACGTCCCCATCCCAAGCCTCCCCCACCACTCCTTGGACTTCTTGCCTTCCGCACCGATGACGGCAGTAGGCTCGTTTTCCGCAGCTACATCAGCAGCAGCCTCAACAGGATGCGAATGTCGCTCGGTAGGACCCGCTGCCATCGTGTCAGTGCTGGGTGTAGCTGGTTCCGATGCAGCAAGGGCTCGGAGCGCCGGCTGGTAGTCAGTAGCTGAGGCGACGCTTGCTACAGCAACTAGCGCGGTGACGGCGAGAGCAGTGCACTTCATGGTCGATTTGGTCGGCTGGTCGAGTACTTGCTCGCTAGGTGTTGGTGTGGTAGTGCCAGTTGGTTTGTGAGTGCGATCGATGTACGAGCTAGCGAGTGGGCTGGTGTTGCGACGAGTGACTCGTCACATAGCGTCATGGTGACTGCTTCAATCGATTGAGTTGATTGATTGCAAATCGAGTAGATGGTTGAAAAGTCGGCGCGTCTCGATCGCGTTTCCAGTCACGAGCGTGGAATAGAACTTCGAGCGAGGTTTGAATTCCACAGTAGTTTTGTCGACATGATGGACGGTTGATGGTCGTCGAAGAAGGTCGCGGAGGGTGGTAGTCCGGTTCCGTCGCTCATGAATCGGTGGTACCTGCTAGAAGACAACCATAAGTAGAACGGTGGAGGTCCATAAGTAGAACGGTGGAGGCGTGTGTATCTCTGGCTGGTGATCAATGTTGGTGACCGACGTCGATGACTGCGTTGTGTCCGTCGACATCAACATCGACGTGGTGACCAAACCAGGTGGCTGCTGAGTTGTGTGTGGACGTCGTCTATGTTTGGTGGCTCGACAATGAATGCAAGGAGGGCCCTTGCGATGACAGTTTGTGCAAGTGGTATGAATACCAGTGCGTTTGTTTGAGATGGACATTGACACTTTTCGGCAATCGATGACACAGAAGGAGAGACTGGACGGAGCATGCTACTCGCGCGAAGAGAAAACGTGTCCGCCTGAACGAGTCGACATGTTCGTGTCGATGTGAACATGCAGATACAAAGACATTGGTCGTGACAAGATGATCTGATCTGAACGTGCTGCTGGAAGAACGTGTTGATCTTAGCGAGGTGGCTGACTGACAACTGGCTGCAAAGCCTCGACAGTATCTATATTGGCGAGCTTTAACTAACCTACAGCACCGAAAGTACAGGTGGTCGATTCTTCCGTCGACAGGTTGACATGCTGAGCCAAGTGGTGACGAAAAGTAGCGACAAACAGCCTCACAAACAAGAGCGAGTCCGGCGGTGCACGCAGATTTTTCTTCTTGCTCGGCTTCCGTGTCGTCTTGTTCGTGAGCCCGTCTGCATGCGCTGCAGCATGTCAGTCGGCGCAATGTCCAGTATGTGTGAGGTCTACCATCCCCATCCGCCACCGTATCCTCCCCATCCACCACCGTAGCCACCCCATCCCCGAAGCCACCCCAGGGACGTCCCCATCCCAAGCCTCCCCACCACTCCTTGGACTTCTTGCCTTCCGCACCGATGACGGCAGTAGGCTCGTTTTCCGCAGCTACATCAGCAGCAGCCTCAACAGGATGCGAATGTCGCTCGGTAGGACCCGCTGCCATCGTGTCAGTGCTGGGTGTAGCTGGTTCCGATGCAGCAAGGGCTCGGAGCGCCGGCTGGTAGTCAGTAGCTGAGGCGACGCTTGCTACAGCAACTAGCGCGGTGACGGCGAGAGCAGTGCACTTCATGGTCGATTTGGTCGGCTGGTCGAGTACTTGCTCGCTAGGTGTTGGTGTGGTAGTGCCAGTTGGTTTGTGAGTGCGATCGATGTACGAGCTAGCGAGTGGGCTGGTGTTGCGACGAGTGACTCGTCACGTAGCGTCATGGTGACTGCTTCAATCGATTGAGTTGATTGATTGCAAATCGAGTAGATGGTTGAAAAGTCGGCGCGTCTCGATCGCGTTTCCAGTCACGAGCGTGGAATAGAACTTCGAGCGAGGTTTGAATTCCACAGTAGTTTTGTCGACATGATGGACGGTTGATGGTCGTCGAAGAAGGTCGCGGAGGGTGGTAGTCCGGTTCCGTCGCTCATGAATCGGTGGTACCTGCTAGAAGACAACCATAAGTAGAACGGTGAAGGTCCATAAGTAGAACGGTGGAGGCGTGTGTATCTCTGGCTGGTGATCAATGTTGGTGACCGACGTCGATGACTGCGTTGTGTCCGTCGACATCAACATCGACGTGGTGACCAAACCAGGTGGCTGCTGAGTTGTGTGTGGACGTCGTCTATGTTTGGTGGCTTGACAATGAATGCAAGGAGGGCCCTTGCGATGACAGTTTGTGCAAGTGGTATGAATACCAGTGCGTTTGTTTGAGATGGACATTGACACTTTTCGGCAATCGATGACATAGAAGGAGAGACTGGACGGAGCATGCTACTCGCGCGAAGATAAAACGTGTCCGTCTGAACGAGTCGACATGTTCGTGTCGATGTGAACATGCAGATACAAAGACATTGGTCGTGACAAGATGATCTGATCTGAACGTGCTGCTGGAAGAACGTGTTGATCTTAGCGAGGTGGCTGACTGACAACTGGCTGCAAAGCCTCGACAGTATCTATATTGGCGAGCTTTAACTAACCTACAGCACCGAAAGTACAGGTGGTCGATTCTTCCGTCGACAGGTTGACATGCTGAGCCAAGTGGTGACGAAAAGTAGCGACAAACAGCCTCACAAACAAGAGCGAGTCCGGCGGTGCACGCAGATTTTTCTTCTTGCTCGGCTTCCGTGTCGTCTCGTTCGTGAGCCCGTCTGCATGCGCTGCAGCATGTCAGTCGGCGCAATGTCCAGTATGTGTGAGGTCTACCATCCCCATCCGCCACCGTATCCTCCCCCATCCACCACCGTAGCCACCCCATCCCCCGAAGCCACCCCCAGGGACGTCCCCATCCCAAGCCTCCCCCACCACCTCCTTGGACTTCTTGCCTTCCGCACCGATGACGGCAGTAGGCTCGTTTTCCGCAGCTACATCAGCAGCAGCCTCAACAGGATGCGAATGTCGCTCGGTAGGACCCGCTGCCATCGTGTCAGTGCTGGGTGTAGCTGGTTCCGATGCAGCAAGGGCTCGGAGCGCCGGCTGGTAGTCAGTAGCTGAGGTGACGCTTGCTACAGCAACTAGCGCGGTGACGGCGAGAGCAGTGCACTTCATGGTCGATTTGGTCGGCTGGTCGAGTACTTGCTCGCTAGGTGTTGGTGTGGTAGTGCCAGTTGGTTTGTGAGTGCGATCGATGTACGAGCTAGCGAGTGGGCTGGTGTTGCGACGAGTGACTCGTCACATAGCGTCATGGTGACTGCTTCAATCGATTGAGTTGATTGATTGCAAATCGAGTAGATGGTTGAAAAGTCGGCGCGTCTCGATCGCGTTTCCAGTCACGAGCGTGGAATAGAACTTCGAGCGAGGTTTGAATTCCACTGTAGTTTTGTCGACATGATGGACGGTTGATGGTCGTCGAAGAAGGTCGCGGAGGGTGGTAGTCCGGTTCCGTCGCTCATGAATCGGTGGTACCTGCTAGAAGACAACCATAAGTAGAACGGTGGAGGTCCATAAGTAGAACGGTGGAGGCGTGTGTATCTCTGGCTGGTGATCAATGTTGGTGACCGACGTCGATGACTGCGTTGTGTCCGTCGACATCAACATCGACGTGGTGACCAAACCAGGTGGCTGCTGAGTTGTGTGTGGACGTCGTCTATGTTTGGTGGCTTGACAATGAATGCAAGGAGGGCCCTTGCGATGACAGTTTGTGCAAGTGGTATGAATACCAGTGCGTTTGTTTGAGATGGACATTGACACTTTTCGGCAATCGATGACATAGAAGGAGAGACTGGACGGAGCATGCTACTCGCGCGAAGATAAAACGTGTCCGCCTGAACGAGTCGACATGTTCGTGTCGATGTGAACATGCAGATACAAAGACATTGGTCGTGACAAGATGATCTGATCTGAACGTGCTGCTGGAAGAACGTGTTGATCTTAGCGAGGTGGCTGACTGACAACTGGCTGCAAAGCCTCGACAGTATCTATATTGGCGAGCTTTAACTAACCTACAGCACCGAAAGTACAGGTGGTCGATTCTTCCGTCGACAGGTTGACATGCTGAGCCAAGTGGTGACGAAAAGTAGCGACAAACAGCCTCACAAACAAGAGCGAGTCCGGCGGTGCACGCAGATTTTTCTTCTTGCTCGGCTTCCGTGTCGTCTTGTTCGTGAGCCCGTCTGCATGCGCTGCAGCATGTCAGTCGGCGCAATGTCCAGTATGTGTGAGGTCTACCATCCCCATCCGCCACCGTATCCTCCCCCCATCCACCACCGTAGCCACCCCATCCCCCGAAGCCACCCCAGGGACGTCCCCATCCCAAGCCTCCCCACCACTCCTTGACTTCTTGCCTTCCGCACCGATGACGGCAGTAGGCTCGTTTTCCGAGCTACATCAGCAGCAGCCTCAACAGGATGCGAATGTCGCTCGGTAGGACCCGCTGCCATCGTGTCAGTGCTGGGTGTAGCTGGTTCCGATGCAGCAAGGGCTCGGAGCGCCGGCTGGTAGTCAGTAGCTGAGGCGACGCTGGCTACAGCAACTAGCGCGGTGACGGCAAGAGCAGTGCACTTCATGGTCGATTTGGTCGAGCTGGTCGAGTACTTGCTCGCTAGGTGTTGGTGTGGCAGTGCCAGTTGGCTTG